>CABFWO010006059.1:6224-39143 GCA_902155825.1 Timema genevievae
CATATATATATATATACCGATTTGTTAAAATACTTCAATATTATAATCAAAGTAGGCATTTACAAATAAGAATCACCATTAGCGTGGAGAAAGGATTAGAAAACTACAGCAATAATTCACTAGTCTAAAACCACCCTCAGTTCACTGAGCTAAGATTCGAAGATTTGCCTCCTTGTCAACAACTATCGAGGGCTATCTGCTAATCGCACGCTCATCAGTTTGGCCAGCCAGTCGCTCGCTCGTCAGTCTGGCCGAGCCCTTAGTCAAGAGATTGGGTAGGAATGATCAATTTTCTTCAAGAGGCCACCATTATCTGTTTGTCCAATGGCAGAAATGTAAAGTGTGAAATTTGTTCATCTTTTCATAGTAAAATCCATATTATGTTGGTTTCTTTTATGTTTCTAACCATCTTATCTGTACCTTCTTCCAAATATTATACAATAACCTCATTGAGAAAAATTAGGTTTTCCTTATAGAAATATATTATATACACACATCCAATGTCCTTTTCCTGTTTTTGTCCTTTATGTTATTCCTTTTATATGTTCCGATCTACGTGTCCTATCATTCTTTAATAATTTCCATTTTCTCCCTTTTGTTTTGTTGGTTTCCTCTTTAAGGAAGTTGTGTTGCGCGTTTCACACTCCTCCCTGATAAGTTCCGATAAAATTAAAACCTAGGTTGAGGGATTGGGTGGTGACAATCGATTTTCTTCAAGATCTGTAAGATGTAATGTGTGCACTGTGTTCTTTTCATTGTAAAAGCCATAATGTGTTTGTGTCCCTTTTATATGTTTCTATCCACCTTTCCTATTACAGTGGAACCTAGATAATTCGATCTTGAAGGGATGAGGAAAAAATCTGAATTATCCAAAAATTCAAATTAAATAAGTTTCTTAAAAGGAATTGAAAATAAACACAGTTAAGTTTAAAGCCAAGTTCAAAAACTTTAACATATTTGGACATAAATCTGTTCACAATTTATTTTAAAAGACAGAGATTTTAATCCGTTTCCCTAAATTAAGTCTCTTAGTCATAGTGTATTACTAATTGATTTATTGACTGGAAAATTGAATCACTTACATTGTTGGGACTTTCAAAAAAAGCCAGAGTTCTTGGATATGGTTAATGGCTTCTGCCACAGTGGCCAGTGACATCACGATACACACACAAACACTCCTGTACTGTATGTGCTAAATAAAACTAAACCAAATAAACTTGCACATCACAAGAATAACGCTAGGATCAAACCATTAATAACAGCGCACGTAACCGCTCGAGAGATTAGACCTTGACTACTAATGGAGTACAGAACTGTACGTGTAAACAAAGACGTATGGGTGAGCAGGACCCCTAATTTTAAAATGTGTGAGTAGCAATTCACTAGCGTATTTCTCTCATCTCGCAAACCCCTAAATTTGAAACTTCTGCGCTGCAAAAACTGACATCACAGGATCAAATAGCGAGCGGATTCTACTCGCCAGCCTAACACGGTGAGAGACAGGTCTGGCCTGTCGAGTAGGCAATAAGATAACAAAATGGATGCCATCCCCCTCTTCAATCGCAATAAATTTTGAAATTTTGTATGTAGGTGATTATTTGAAAATTAAATTAATGGCATATATGACATAAAAATGTACACATTTAAAAATAAGGCTAGGCAAGCTAATTATTATTCCCATAGTAAAAACCTTTAGGGCCTATTTATGTTTTAAAAATAGTTTTGAAAGTAAATTAATATAATACTAAATTCTTATTTCCTAAAAGTGATTTAAATTAGTATAAAAAATTTAAATATTGAATTGGGGTGGGATCTATCTCGTGAACATCTGAGTTTTAGGGAAGCCTACCCTCTCTGGAGATGTGTTGAGCTTTCAGCTCTCAAAATAAATGGCGTTGCTAACATTATATAAACTGGTGAAGTTCAGCCACCAGGTTGGCAGCATTACTGGTTGTTTAAACAACTGGGAGGCTGGTTGATCGGTAATCAGTCAAGGTGGCAAGTAAATTTTTCCTAGAACTGATTGAGATAAGAAGTGTAGTGCCGGACCGTAAAGTGTGTAGGCGACCAAGTTGGAATAAGCGTGGGGAGAAAAAACGTCAAGATACAATCGGACTCTGGAGTAGGAAAAATTATCCTACCCATCCCAGCCAGCTAGACACTTCTGTCTGGGGGTTCAAATACCTGATGAGGGTATTTTGGGGAGATCTTATTCAATTGTTTCCTTCCACTCTCCCACGCTAATGGGGGTACTTTTTCTTAATTAATTCTGCCTTCATCATCACCACCCCAATATTGAATTAATATACATGCATTCAGCCCAAACAGGAAGAAAACGTGGTGATTTTTAGCAATATATGTTGATTACTTTTATTCCTCATTTGGTATAAAACTTAAAAATTATTGACACTAGATTATAAAAATTCTCAACTTAGCTCTCTCTATTACTGTCCGGTTTCGCTAGTCTTTGTTTTGTCTTATGAAAATGGATCTTGAATTTAAAAAAGTGAACCTTTAAAGGTCTTGAATTTATTATTAGCGACAAAAGACTAGGGTGGAAAAAAATATGTCATATTGGTCTATTATAGGCTTCGGGCAGTGTCAAGTTCGCTAAATCATGTTGAAAAACAACATAACTGTGAATAGTTGGTCAGTTTGAACCCCAATCGAGTCAAGTTCTCTTACTCCTAAATTCTAACTAGATGCGAATAAACATTGGGTACAATTCGGAGCGCTATTATCCCTAAGCTTGTGAAACCTGAAAAACTAAATTTATATCATTATTTCACGAGTTTTGGTCAGTTGGTTAACCCATTTTGGGGGTCATGGCCTAATGGGTCGCCCTTAAATTACGTAGGGATTTTAGAGGGGGCGGGGTGGGAGTTTCAGTATTTCCCTACTTTTCTTACGAGGGGTTGGGGAGTCATAATTTATCTTACATAAGGATTTGTATGGGGGTGTTATGGGGGTGTTATCTTACAATACCTTACGTGGGGTGAGGGGAGGGTGGGTTGAAAATCATGTAAAAAGGCCTAAAGTAATTTAAGGACAGCGCCTAACCAACATAACCCTTCCAGCTCTTCATGTATTATTATTATTATCATTATTATCATCATTATTATCATCATTATTATCATTATTATTATCATTATTATCATTATCATTATTATTATTAGTAGTACTACGTCACGGGTCATGCGCACTTAAGCTAATGTGTAATGGTAGGATGATTATGAGATGAAATGGTAGACCTACAGTTTAACGTGAGATCCGAACCACGGTGGAGGCCTGGCATTCCTTACATTCACAAGTTGTGATTAATACACGTCTTGTCAAAGGTGAAGGAAGTGTTTGGCAATCAAATAAATATGTGCCGGGACTTAAGATTGAACCCCAAACCCTCAGCACAGAAGTCTGACACCATAACCTTAGCCCACCAGGTCACCTTCATGTAATAAAAGGACATACATATCTGTTGTCTTGTAAAGTATAAACGGTCGCTCCAAATGTTAATAATGCCCCAAAGATAAGTTAAACAAAACCTGATGAAAAGATGGTATTATAAATGCCATCACTTTACGTTAAAATCTGTGTTAATTGGTCTACCAGACTAACTACTACTAAAATTAAATTATGTTATTATTCATATAACTCAGTGTTACATCGCGTATCTCCGGAGGTACACGTAACAGTTTGGGAATTACTTCTCTATAGTATAAGCCATAAGTTGTCAATGGGGTGCCAAGGCACCCTACGATACAGCGAGAAAATATGTTAAGTTAATATTGTACTAGAAAAATATTCTTGATTTAATTAATATTAATTTTATTGTTCTAAGATAAAATATTAATTAAAAATGAGTATTTTTATTTTTAGTGTCGTCCACTAAGTGTTTCCTAAATTCAAAACACATGGACAGAAGATTGTTTCATAAAAAGAATTGCGCGAAATATAGGAGATGTATCAAAATCTACTGCCCTGAAATAAAGATGGAGAAACTATTTATGCTCTAAAAATAATATGTGTGAAATCATAGTGCTGAGGAAAAATACATTAGTTCAGGTTGATACACAATGCTCCCATTCTTATGGCACATAATCTCACACACCTGTAGTTTCATGAACGTAAACATATAATTATGAACCCTCTACACCCCATTCCCCGTTTTCTCTTTAGAACATAGACTAGTAAAAATTCAATTCAAGTGCCCCAACAAATTTAATACCTCTAGACCAGATAATTTAATTTTAATTTTAAATATATATACTGTACATGTATGGACCGTATACTTTAAACGTGAATATTCTGAACCAGAACATGACACACCCAAGCATATTCAAATAAATGTTAAAAACGGAGTTCCCAAGCCGTCAATGTATCACTATGTAGGGGAAAAAAAACCTCATTTCACCACGACACACCCAAGCATATTCATATAAATGTTACAAACGGAGTTCCCCGCCGTCAATGTATCACTATGTAGGGGGAAAAAATCTAATTTCACCACGATAATTATTTCAGATATGGTGGGAAACGAACACAAAGTCCACAGTTCAGTAGGCAAACGTGCTGTCGTGAAATTAATAGTATAAATATACATTTATTTATTTTAATTTGGCATTAGAGCCTATTCCATTTTTAAAATCTTAATTTAACAATAATATATATTAAATAATTTAAATATAGTTTAAAATTACAACTATACAAAGGAATATAACTCGTGTCAAGGTGTCATTTACATTATTATATTCAAATACATACCTGTGAACGGCCTTGGATCCATCCCAAATAATAATTGCACTGTGCTAACTTATAAGTTAGTTACAGAGCTTATTACAAATAAATGCCACTAAGGCTAACTTTGATTAAAAATATATAGTTATAAAGAGTAGTCAGAATATAGTATATTATTTCTTTTCATACAAGAATTAAATTGGAAATCAATGTTTAGCAATAAAAAAAAGCTCCTTGTGTAGGTTCCATATTGTTGAACGTCCTAAGTAGTAACAAGTATAAAAACAGTTTTTTTATGATAACAATAATAATAGGTACGCCTTTACTAATCTTATAAATGTCAAGTCCGAATCATAGTAGGATTCGGATTCAATTCGAGATTTAGATTATTTTTCAGATTACATTCAAATTTTAAATATTAATATTGAAAAGATTTAAATTTGATTTGAAATTTAGAATCTAAATAGGTCGTGAATTCGGATTCGATTGGTTTAGCTTAAAATTTGAGTTTATAATTCTTACTTAGAAACCAGTTGCGTAGGTGAGTGAAAAAAAAAATTAACTTGAGTTTCAGGTCTTAAAGGAATCAAATTGGTGACAGTTGTTTGTGAAAGTGAATATCCTCTTTTAAAAGAAAAAAAAAAAAGAAGCTAGGCCCATCTTGTAAAAAAAATTAATTAACCTTTGCTTATTGATTGAAAAAACAGGTGGTATCTTTAATTGATGTTTCAACTTTTGAGATTAATGTTATTGCATAGGCCTACAGTTGTTTAAATAAACCTAAAATGTGTCTATAAAGATTATCAACATATTTTGAAATATTTTATAATTGGATTGGAACTTGGAAACTTAGCATAGTGAAATATTCAACACGTATTCTATTTGAAACATTATGATAGTAAGCATAAAATAAATTGTTTGGTCCAGATTTGAACCTATTTTTAAAATAAAATAATAAATCAATTTTTTTAGGCAACGGATTCGACCGGGATTTAATTTGATAAAACATAACTAGCATGAGACTCAATTCTTACACGATTCAAATTTTTTCAAGCTTGATATTCGATTCGGATTTGATCCAAGTCAGCCAAGATTTGGATTCAATTTGAAATTGAAAATAATGATGGATTCGCACGGGCTTAATAATTGGCCTAGTATGAATATTTTTATTAAAATATTTAAATTAATATTATTCTATACACAAAAATTTATATTTATTGCTTTGCTAACTATTTTCTTTTTTTTTTTTTATAGACGTTGAAATTTAGCAGTTGGTAGTCAATATCTTGCTCACGTGTCATAGTTAGAAAAAAACCTTATGCACTATACCGTTCTGTATTTGTTTGTATATTTTGGCCTTATTGAACACAAATTGACAAATAGGTGAGGAACATTTTAAATGTTTTATAAAAGAATATAAATTAAAAACAAATAAAGGTGAAGACTACTCATAAGCTTCTCGAGTGAATCATAATTCAAAAAATTGTTGAAGGAGGGTCACTTCAAATAGTTTATTAAAACCATCTGATTTTAAAAAAATTGGAGAAGATGACTATGGTTTAAAGTATACATAAGATCAAGTATGAATGAGAAACTATTAAATGGCTTTAAACAGAAATCTAACATTGTAAGTAAATATTCTATTTATAATTATGACATCCCTATGAAAATGATCTGGATCTGCCCCTGATAGACTCGACCAAGATTTGAACCCCAATCACTCCGCTATCAGCAGGCCTATTTAACACTGAGGTGACACCTTTGATCCCTCGGCCACATAAGTGGGTATCAATTTCTGTTCCATTTCAGACCCACTGATTCGCAGACAGAATTGGAAGCACTGTAGGTCAAACCCGAGACTTCGGGATCATAAGCCACAAAGGCGGTCGGGTATTAACTACTTACTTTGTGGCATAGGGAACACAAAAGTTCATTGACTTTAAATGGTTTAAATTTATATATTTTACTTGTCGTGGTCAACATTGCTAAGGCGCTATGAATGAGTGCATAAATTCATCAGTTAGAATAACTTTGCTAGCTAGATTCCCTGTAAGGTTGAAATAACTTTGTACTAGCGTGATACAAACTCGACCAAAGCACAAGAGATTTTGAACATATTATAAGTGCATTACAGAGTGTTAGTAACATTTACCTTCAGCTAAGAGCTTTTAAAAAATAATGTACTTGAAACATCAGAATAATCGCTACATTATTATATAGAAATGATTATTTGTAGCTTAATTTTGATATTATCTCTACAGTAAATAAAATAGTATCGCTACTCATCCTTTGTACTTAAATTAGTGGATACAGATAGCCTAAACGCCAGTAATATGTATACCATTTAAAAAAATTTATCCTTTACGACAAGCAGTTAATTAATCAATTTTATCTTTGAGTTTCTTTGTACACCCTTTCTTCTATCGACCCATGCTTCACAAACTTGTTATTCACAAGGATATAAAATAATATTGTGTAAATTCTTTTCCCCCTTAAAATTGATACAATCCATTGGATCTTGTTTGAAAGCAAAAAAGTCACATTTTGATAATTATATAAAAAGTAATCACCGTGGGTACTCATTATTCGGGATTAAATACATTTCTTCTGAAATGAGCGCACCAACTGCGAGAATGCAACAGTAATCACATTTAACAAGCTAATAAAATAGAATAATCATGTTTACAATTTGACTACCAAAAACTTCATTCATAAATTTTTTGAAAAATAACTTATTCCAAAGTCCAATGAGAGTCAAGTCCTAGACCGTAAAATAAATATAGTAAATAAAAACATAATGAGAACGTCTCCAAATTACATTTAGATCCTATTTTATTTAAAATAACTGTTTGATATGAGCAGGAATATTTATTTTTACTTCTTATAATAGTGGATTAAAAATTCAATGTAGGCCTACACTGCCCTGCTCAGAAGAAAGGCAGTATATACACAAACCTTAGAACTGAGAAATTTGAGTTTTAGTTTTAAAGTGTCCCACGTCACTTTGTATTATCTAAAAATAAATATATCTTATATTTTGTAAAATTAACTCTAGAATTTGATTTTGTTGAGAAAACGACCAAATTATAAATTTTCACCCCTGAAAATAAGCATATTTCCTTTTAGTTAAATTGCATGTCACTATTTTGTTTATCATCCAGTGAAAAAAAGCATTATGTGGTTTCTTACTGCCTTGTTAAGATGCATGATTATGATACTGCTTTATTTGTTTGCATCCCTAACAAGATAATGGAGACATTTCAAAACAACAAGTATGAATACAATTTAAACATTTAGTACCGGTATCTAAATTTACATTTATCTTGGTAAGTGTACAATAATAAACCTCTCAGACGAACAGCATTGTAGAAAGATTCTAGATATTATATCTTTATTGAAATAATATAACATATTAATGTACTGCAAAGTTTAATGCATTTAAATCAATTATTGCTTACTTAAGTGCATGCAAAATAAAGTTGAACTTGATGAACAGATAAAAAAAACTACTAAACACTAGTTGGGAGATTTCGCCAAAACTCTCTCCTGTTCTCAGGCATTAAGTCCAAAATTTTTGAAACAAGTCCATTATGTTTTTCTTTTGATATTCCAGTTGGTATCAGAAGCTGTATAGGATCAGGTATCATCTTCTTCTTTATTATATCATTGAGAAGGAAATTCAGTGGCTTAAATTCTTTAGAATAAAAGTCTGTTTTATATTCAAGTTTAAGGCAGCCTCTCATTGCCCGAAGTTGTACTAATTTTGCTAACAGTACTTTCTCAGGATTGAAACGGCTGTTATTTCTTTTGTATGTGGATGAAAAGTCTTTAAAGTCATAAAAGTCTTCGATTTCCATTTGTTTAACCACCACTTTTCTATTATTTGCATTTTGTACTGCTGTTACAAAGTCAGTGAAGTCATATGTTTTTTTCTGTCGCTTTAACGAGAGTTCCACTTGGTGGTGGAAACTATCCGCAGACATGAATGTATGCCCAGGCTCAAAATAGAAAATCTCAATTGTCTTAGCATTCACTGAAGAAGAATTCACAATATAGACAATGAAAGCAAGGAAGGCCCAATTCTTATTTTGAGCTGAACAATTATCAACCCAAATTTTTAAGTGCTCGGCATCCCTGTTGAGCAAAAAAAATTGCATAAAAGTAGAAATTATATCTTCCTTTCCTCGTCCACGGGTAGCCTCATGCCATACACAAGCGAATGGCAATATTGTTTTATTGGATCCAACAGGCACAAATGTCTCATTATAAACAACCAATCTGTTTGTAAATATTACTGACTTAAAGGATTCCATCCGGGGTAGCATAATCACCTTTTGTAAATCTGCTGATACACATACTCTAAGAGGATCATAGCTTTCATTGGCATGTTTTCTGTACAAAGTACGAGCTTTTTCAGCCCGTTTAATGTGTGCATCCCAGTCATTGCAATCCTGACAATCAGGATCTAGATTGTCTTTTCCATGACTTTTATTGTGTAGGCCTATCACTTCACACACTTCACACTCCTCGTGTCCCAGTTTAGTAAAATGTATGTTTTCTGCTGAAACAATTTTCCTGTATGTCTCATAAGAGCATTGTGTACCAGGATGTTTTTCAACAAAATCTTGATGCATCAACTTCTTAGTAACATCACTAGGCAGATATCTTACAAAAGGAGCATGTTTACGCCTGTAATGTGAAATTGTTGGGTGAAATGTTTCAATATGGTCCACAATCAACTTTCTGTCAACTTTGGTTTCTGGGGACTTTTTACCTCTTCCATCTTGTTTTGGCATAATTGCTCCTGGCTCAGTTTTATTCAGAATATTGAATATTACCTTATCATTCTTTTTATTGAATCCTAGTGTAGTCAAATAAAACATTTTACAGACAATGAACGCATCACCATTTTCTCCTTTTAAGCGATAAATGTATGTGAAATTGCGTTGGGAAGCACCACATATCTTGGTCTTCCTTTTTACTGGAATCCTCGAGCAGGTATTCAAAATAAATATTCGTTGGTCCATCCAAGACATAGACCAGAACTGATCATAAATTGATTTTCTTCTTGTGCTAGAAATTAGCTGTGTGCATTTTTTAATACATTTTCCTCCACAAGCTTCTTGAATGGGATGTTTGAATTTTCGCTTTTCTTGAGACGTCTCATCATCAGATGTTTTCTTTCTTTTACGTTTGAATTTTCCCACATCACTCCTATTTTCTATTAATTCTGGCCGAAAACTATCCCCTGTTATAGTGGTTATAATGCTCGATGATACTACAGCAGATGTTTCAATTGAGAGATGTGGTTGGTGAACGTTGTGTTCATTTTCTTCCTCTGAAATTGGATATTCTTTGTTCACAAATTCCATATTATTTTCTAGAGAAATAACCTCTGCATCTTCCAATGGTAGTATATTAGAGTTTACTAATTCACCATCAGCTGTAACTGTCAATTGACTTCCTTCCCCCATCTGCTGCAGAAGATGTAACTCGTCGTTTTCAACCTGGTATATGTATAAAATAGTTTCATCAGTACATATATTATCACTATTTATTATATCAGACACATTGTAGTTTTCAACAATTTCTTCATTTGGTTTTAATGAGTTGGTGTTGCTGTTCTCTGTCCACAGTTCTTCCATAATGGCTTGAGTTGGTTCATTTTCACTAACTTTGGAATTGGAGCTTGATTGACCTAGTTCTGTTGGGCTGGGTTTGCTGTTCTCTGGCCACAATTCTTCCATACTGGCTTGAGTTGGTTCATTTTCACTAACTTCGCCACTAATAATGTTTGAACACTTCACTGGACTAATATATTTATCATTCTCATTTTTATCATTTGTTTTATACTGATTAGCTTGTAGATGTAATAACTCTAACATTTTCTTTCCTCTTGACATTCTGCAAATAAATTCACAAAATATCTTTGTTTTAAATAACTTTAAAATAAAAACCTAAGCTTAGAGGTTAGACCTATGTATTTTACTCATCATAATTCCTCCCAAATGAACAAATTTACCAATAGTTATCAATTAAACTAATCAAATATTAGATTTAGAAATAAACAGAAAAAATCGTTCTTACCTTGTAAAATACTGTGAATCTTTTAAAAAAATTAGGGGAAAACTTGCTTAAATAAGATGTTACTATATCAAAGACAAACAACAAAGTAGTGTCTTACACTGCTAGAAAGCAGTAAATCAAATGATTTCTGGTTACTGCTTTTTGGGTGTGACACAAGCAGTTGCTGCTTTCTCCCTCAGTAGAGATCAAATAAACTTAAAAGGCAGTAAGTGATTTTGCCTCATTTTTACCACTAAAAGGGTCATTTACTGCTTTTTAAGGTTGGAAATAGATAGAGGAATTCAAGATGAATTCAATGATACCAAATATGATATATTTAAAAAAAATATAGTTACTGCCTTCTTTCTAAGCAGGGCAGTACAGTAGTTTTCTTATACTCTGAATATTAACACTTATTATTACATGTAATGCTCAAGAATGAGAAAAACCGTGAAAGAATGTAGGCTACGAGTAAAGATTTTTACATGTTTTACTGCTTCAGGTAAATAAGGGCTAATGTCATAAATTTTTGTATATGGAGAATCATAAGGTTTTTTCTTTGAAAATAATGTATCACTAGAGTAATAGTCTCATACAAGTAAGTAGGGACCAACTATCTTTATTCACACAGCATTTAGGACTTTATGAATATTTTAGTTGCTTAATATTTTGGGATGTTTATATTTAATTACGCAAATTTGTCATTACTGTACACGGGCCCTTCTTATCCCAATGCACATGGTATTAATGTTTCTTTGACTCAAGAAGGTCACAGAGATTAGCTTCACCCTCCAGTGCCGCCTACATTCCAAAACAGCACGTTAGCCAACGCTTGTGAAACGACACTAGCTTGTAAAGGGGTAAAGATCATACTAACAGCACCTGTTATCAACTAAGATAACTATTTGTAGAAGGAGAAGTTGTATTTAAAACCATGTATTTTTACTAGAGTGTCGGCTTGGGAGTCTTTAGGGCTCAATAGCGTCGTGATTATTGAAGCTAGCCCAAATTAAAAAATATATTTAAAAAGAAGAACAAACTATTCATCAAATAATATGTTATAAACAAACACTCTAGCTTAATATTACAAAGAAAATAAATAAATCAATTAATAATTTTTGTTTTTCCATTTAAAATGCATTGAAATGGAAATATTTTAACGAAAATATTTCAATAACTATTTTTAGCATGGTTTGAAAATTCCATAAGAATTATGAAAGATGCCCAGATATGTTAGTAAAATAAATAAAAAACGACAATGTTGAATTATAAAATATTTTTTTAAACACATTTTTTTGTTTAAAACCGTGCATTTATGGATAGGCTCAGCCTTAAGTCAAGCACACTACCAAGTGTGCTAAAGTTGATATTGATTGAGAGGACGGGCGGTTTTACTTTTAGTCATATAACTTGAGAAAATTTTGAGACAACATGCTTAGATGTATACAAATGGAAGATGGTATCCTAATAAAATGAAATAAGTCGTTTTACATGATGCACTCAATACAATAATAGTGTTTACTTTCAGTTACATATCTTGTATAAAGGCGTGTTGTGGCATCTCATCTCCTCAATCCTTTGACACGTCATGGTTTAACAATGTTGTCGGATTGAAAACTCAGTCTCAAGTGAAACAACACTAAACCGACTCGCACAACAGTAGAAACCTTTTAAAATTAGCTCTGTTTTGGTAAAGCCTGCGATTTCCGAGTTAGCTCGCGAGTATTTCCACAAGATTCAAAATTACGGGTCCAGGTGAGGGGGAGGGACGTGAAGAAGGGTACTGACCGCATTCCAACGTCGCCTCCCTTGTTTCCAAAAAAAAGGAACAACACAGTCCCGCAACTAGAAGTAGGAAAACAATACTGCACAGTACATTACAACTTACGAAAAGTTCAAATTACCCAAAACAAAATTAAAGTTAGAGACGATTTTTTAACGTTGTTTTAATACAACATTCACTCAACTAGGCGAAATATTCGAATTAGGAAAGTTCGAATTAGTCAGGTTCCACTGTACCAAGTTACTAAATCCATGTACATTTTACAGTTTCCTTGGCTAGGCCACATACATTCTGAGATATAAAATGGTAAAGTTATGAAAAACTAATCTTTTTTCTGAGACACTGCCTAAGGAGTGCCATATTAAAGGGGAAAATGTATAGCTCTATGTATAGTCAACATATCACCATCAAATTTTTATCACATGTCAAACCAAATGTAAAGATTTAAGAAAAAAATGTTGTACATACCTTGCTTATCTATGAGACACATTAAAATAAATTTAGTTTTGTTTATTGACATATTTTTAAGTGTAAAACCATTGCTTTATCAAGTAAGCATTATAGCTCAAGCCAGGAGTTATCAGGGCTCGCTCTCTTTTTTAATCAAACCTCAAAGTATGGTCTAAAAGGTTGTGAAAGAAAATTAGCTTTCTTTAATCTGATAATATATCTATTTATATTTATTAACTACAATTAAATTTCACCCTCCTGTGACATCTGCAAAGTGTTTTATTAAGCAATAGTATGGAAGATACACTTGATAGGACATATATAAGTTTATTGATGGGACGGGACAGGGAGGTGTAGCAAGATACGACTGTTCCACTAGACCCACTAGTCTACTGGCCTCAGTCACTGAATGCAACCATATCATGCCTCTCCTAACACATCTATGAGACTGGTGGTATGGCCACAAAATCTTAAGTCATATCAAAACATCTAGCTAATTCAACAGTTGCTAGCAGACTCCTCTCTGTTTTCCTGCACCATCTTGGCCTAAGGTCCCAATCCGTGATACTTTCGATCCCCTGAACAAATAAGAAAGCTGAACCTTCACCTGAAGGGTTGAAGTACTGCTAAATAAGCTATTATCAATAGAATCGAGTGTTTGGCACATTTCCCAGTTCTCCGTGGAATCATGCTGGGTTGCTAGTTAATTCAAGTCTCTGTAGTTTGCATTTTCCATCACATATTGCTTAAATTAGGAGAAATTCTACAAGTCTTATCGTGGGGCGCATGCCCATTAGGAGGGCATTTTGAAAATAGTACATTAAGAAAATCTGTTTCATTTTTCATCATGAATTTTCCATCTTGGCTAGCTCAGCCATTGCTAGTAGACCTGTCTGAAGTGGGCATGAAGTACCAAGAAGAATTGACCGAAATGCAAAGTATGAGTATGTGAAAACTATATTCAAAGTAAAAGCCTCTCCGATGAGACAGAGACTAAATACCCAAATTCAACTGGTTAGGCAGGAGAGCTAGTGTTACCATTCCCATCTTCATATTTGGTGGAATGTGGTTAAGTGCTATGACTTAATAAGGAACAAAAGAAACCTGCTGGATCCAAAGGGACTTAAGTTAACTAAATTGGTGCCTGGAATCAAAACCATTTGTAGTAAACACAAAGCTCAAGGAGCTCACTAATTTATCATCAAACTTCATGGATTTTTTCTCGAAACTAATGAACTAGGGCTGCTAGGCCTACAACGACTAATTTAAATTTACCATGTTTATATTTAATAATGTAAATTTAAAGTGGTATTATTAATATTTTTTTGTTAAATTGTAAATTTTACTATAACCTTATAGCACCGTTTTTATTTTTAAATAAATTAGGGGTATGGGGGGTGGGGGTGCATCACAGTTTGTTTAAGTATCGAAATGGGACGTTATGTAAAAAAGGTTAAGAGCCACGGTACTAATCAGTCTCAGTCACCTGCTATCTTTTGTTGAGTGAAGGTGTTTTATGTTGCTTCAATATGTTTAATAATGGGTTTGACAATTTTTAGAAGTGGGTACAATAAGTGCATAAGAAAAATAACTATTGAGTGAGAGGAGTGAGGTAAGTTATGAACTTCTATTAAATGTTTGTGAAAATCATAAAACGTACCTTAAGACGTAGGACATTTACCAAACAAGTTTATTTAATCAATTTAAGTGTCACAAATAAATAATAACAAAATCGTTAAGAAAGATATTCCTTTCTTTTCTGACAAAATCAATAACATTCCAGTCCTTGTGAAATCAATTCCTGGATAGAATGAACATTGTAAAGAGGATATAAGGGCAAGGCTTACACACTTACCAGAAAACTGCAGGCCTCAAAGTTCACAATTAAAAACACGACAAAATACATTATTATGAAATTTCCGTGGTACATCAGTCCCCTTATTCAGCAGAAAAACACCAACTGGACTTTGGCGGCATGGCTAGAGGTAGATATCATGGTCACTTAGATAATTTTGTTGCCTGTTTATTGATTTATTTTTCCTTGGAGTTTGTAGTTGCCTGTTTAAACTTGTGTCATGACTCTCGGTATATGGATATAATGTTGTATTTATATTATATTTAATTATTGAATTATAAGTTATTTATATAGACATGACTGGCTGGTGTGAGGTCTGCTTGGAAGAAAAGGAGAGATAGTTAGTTATCTAAGAATGAGGCCAAAGGTGTGCCAGGATTTGGTTA
The DNA here is from genome assembly GCA_902155825.1 of Timema genevievae. Lineage (NCBI taxonomy): Eukaryota > Metazoa > Arthropoda > Insecta > Phasmatodea > Timematidae > Timema > Timema genevievae. The sequence goes on from CABFWO010006059.1 coordinate 21,499, forward strand.
TATATTGGTGAGAAAGTTCCCACAAACAAAGCTGGGAAGCATTGCAACTATTGGGCAGGGCTTGTATAACTATTACTATACCATGAGTCAAAACCTGCATTATGCATTTGGACGAGGTGTTACTTCAACTATAGAATCCAAGCAAAAAAAAAAATCAAAACAGGCAACTACTGTATCTAGTTGACCATGATCAACCTCTAGCTATGATGCCATAGTCCAGTTGGTTATTTAACTCTTCTGCTGAAGAAGGAAACTGATATGCCCCAAAAATTTCATAATTATTTATTTTGTTTTTTATTGTGAACTTTGAGGCCTCCAATTTCATAGTAAGAGAGTAGGCATTGCCCTTCTATCCTCTTTTCAATGTTTAATTTAAAATAGCCATTTAGCACCATTTTTCCATTCTGGATAGAGTCTATGTGATGATTGTTGAGAAAAGTTTTAGAAATATGCACAATTTGGAAATGAAAACAATGTTATTGAAGAGCTGGATATAAACAGTGGCAACAACAACCAAAGTATTTGTAATTTAGAAAGATCTATTTCCAAAGAAGAAACACTAGAGAAAATTAATATATCAATGACAGAGATAGGTGAGTCGCGTTTGAAATGCCATGCAATAGCATCAGATAGAAAATCTGCCAATGCAAAAGGAAAGCTTAAGTCAGATTTTTCTACTTTAAAAAGCAAGGTTAGAAGAGTTTTAGAAAAAGAAATTTCTCTCTAAAAGGACCTGAAAAAACCGCCGCAAAAATTATATATATATATATATATATATATAATAGAGAGAGAGAGAGAGAAGATAAAGAAGTGAGAGAGAGATAAAGAAGTGAGAGAGAGAGATAAAGAAGTGTGAGAGAGAGATAAAGAAGTGAGAGAGAGAGAGAGATGTGGATGTACTTGAAGGTTTAGTTAAAGAATAGCTTGAAACTGTCACACTCGGTGAGAAAAGAGTAGAAAAGTCATGAAAGAGTTCCAGGTCAGTGAATATGGTGTCCGTAAAGCAAGGGACCTTCTCAAAGAGTCAAGAAAAGGGAAATTACTGGGTGAATTTTTTTTAACGCCGCGTCTTATTAGCCGTCTTTGCAATAATTACTCTTAATGTTTGAGGGCTGAGGAAGGTCAGATTTAGTGAAAGTGTATTCACATTTGTGTGGAGTGGGAAATCATTTTGGGAAGATCTCAGTATACACGACCAGGATCGAACCTCAATCTCCCCGTCATTGGCAGTCCAGTCATTGTGAGAGTGATGCCTTAGACCATTAAACCACTGAAGCTGGTAAAAGACAAATGAATTGGCTATGAAATTTTATCAAGAAAATGAGTACTATTGAATCATGTCAGGCCAAAAAGATCAAGTAAGTATTATTTTAAATGTGCACATACAAAAATGATTATTAGTTGCTAATAATGAATGAAGTTGTATTCTGATTTTAAATTTGGGTAACTTGACATTAAAATTGCCATCTCCAAATTCTGTATGCTGCGTCCTGAATGGTGAGTACTAGCAGGATCTTCTGGAACATATTCTGTATGTGTTTGCACTATCAACTAAAATGTAACCCCTATGCTTCATGCTTGATCACTTAGTTTGTTCTAAAGATAAAAGAGACTGCATGATGTGACAATGATCACAATACCTGTCAAGTAACAATTATAAAAGCTTTCTACTTGGAAATTTAAAAAGTGGGACCCTGAAGATGAAGTTTTATTTAGTTTGTGGGTAATGTCATTCAGGACACAAAAGACAAAATTTAAAGTGACATTTGATGACTATTAAACTACTTGAATGGAGACACTTTGAATCACATATGGCTAATCCCCAGCCCGTGACCTACTTTGGTCCAGCCCTTGCAATATTTACTATTGTGTATCAAATTTATTGAAAGTGCGGGAGTGAAGAACTCACCGTGTGCTCCCGGCAGAGTGAGTGACTGGCTGGAGTCTCTTGTTCGACTCCCTTTCACCACCCTTGCGGTGGAGGGTGGAGTTGGCTATTTCTATCCCCCTTATCCTGGATTTCAGTGCATGTACATGACGAGGCGAGTCTATGCTGGAGTGTTCACTAATATTACTGTTTCATTTGACTTTTACAGGTTGAAATAATTATTTTGTGCAATGTGCATTAAGATTTTTACTGTGAATATCGCTTTTGATAATGTGAAAATGTCGAAAGTTATGTCAAAAAAGAGAAAAGTGGATGCAGTGTGTCGTCAATTTCAAGACAAGTGGACAAAGGATTATTACTTTAGCATGCATAAAGGTTGTCCCGTGTGTTTACATTACAATGAAACTCTGTCCGTACTTAAAGAATACAACCTTAATAGACATTTTATTTCAAGACATGGTGATCATAAAAAAACTGAAGGAAAAGTGCGCAAAGACAAGATACAGAAGGTAAAGAAGAACTTGCATAACCAGCAGCCAATATTCAACAAACAAAGAGAGAAACATGATAGCTTCGTTAAAGTTAGTTTTGTGCTACAAGGACAATCTTCCCACTAAAATGTCTAATAAAAGCATGTTAATTATATGTTGATAAAATATACTTAGAATAGAAATAAAAGAGTTGTAAGAATATTAAATAAAATAAAAAGTAGCTGCTTGGATTTCATTTATCTAATATTAGTGGTAAAATCTATATAGTCTGGCCCTTGAATCGGCAAGAGAATGATAATTTGACCCCCAAACCAGTAAAGGTTGCTCATGCCTGCTTTAAATACTTGTGTTCCATTTGTTTTTAAATTTATCCCAAGTAAACTCTATAAGGTAATTAAAGCAAACCTTGAACATGATGAAGCTATTGTTCTCCTAGCCTTCAGTGAAATATACCTGTTATTTATTATTCAAGATGAAGCACAAAGGTATCATTGGACACTTGTTGCTCTATACCCAGCAGTAATCTATACACGTGTCAAGCCAAAATCTTATATGACGATTTAGAGCACGATGTAACCTTTGAATAGAGTACACAAAAAATAATCTCAACGTATGTAAAGGAAAAATTTCCAGTGGTAAAAAATGAACATTATTTCAATGACAGATGTCCAGTGCACAATACAAGAACTGCAAAAACTTTATCAACCTTCGCCACCACAACCAAGACTTTACTTTCTTTGCAACATGGACATTTTTTGCAACCACTCACAGAAAATCTCCTTGTGACAGCATTGGTGGAACAGGTAAGCGGCTGGTTACCAGAGCGAGCCTTCAAATGTGTCCCAGTGATGTAATTGACTCAGCCGCAAAAGTACTCAATTTCTGCAAGGCAAGAGTTGAAAACATAAAATTCTGGATGAAAACTTTCAGAAACATATCAGCAGCTATAAGCCCGATTCTCCGAAGCAAAATCAATTCCTGAGACACATTGCTCTAACCATTTCATTTCTGTGACAGAAGATTCCATCGGAACAAAGATTATCAGTTCTGATGAGAGCTTCAGCACTATTTTTCATTTCTCTGGGAAGCAACCCCCCGCTGTCAAGATGTCAGATCTGTATAAACTCATATGTTGCATGTAATTATGAGTCAGGCACTGGTTTTTAGGATTAGTACTTTCAAAACATGAGGACGAAGCTTATGTAAAAGTGAAGTTCTTGCACCTGTACGGTGCTGCAACATTGTTTTACTGGCTCCCCCTGGAAAGAAGACATCTGCTTTGTTCCCACAATTTCTTGTGCCATTCCTCTCATCACAAACGATTCGAAGGATTTAACCATTCTTGAAAATGAGGCTGAGTTTGCACAACACCAGTACACCACCCTCTTCAACAAGACACAACATTGCAGATGAAAAGTAACATTTAATTAGCCGCACTTAGCTATAATATTGTATGATATGAATTAAAATAAATATATAAGCAGATTAAAATCCTCGTATTTATCTTTCACAATCTTTTAGACCATACTTTGAGGTGTAATTAAAAAATTGGTAAAAATTTGACAGTAATGATATGTTGATTATTAAACAGAGATTTGAAGTTTTTCCTTAAATATTGCACTCTTTATATGGAGCCTTGGAAAAATATTTACATGCAATATTTCAAAACTTTTATATCTCAGAATGTATGTTGCCTAGGGTAGACAAATTTTGGAGAGATTAGTAGCTTGGTAGTAGTAACAAGTAAAAAAGCTTCATGAAAATCTGAGTGGGTTGGTGTCATTAAAAATAACTGGGTGATCTGATATGGAATGACCCCAAACTAAAAAGAAACAATGAAACAAATATAAAGTTTAAAAAACAGTGTCATAGCATTAACATAATGGAACTTTCACCAAATTACAACATTAAATCTGAAGCCTTAGACTTGGTTTGCAATAAATTACTAATAAAATAAAATTAATAGGTTATTTAAACATAAAAATGTGAGTGGATATTACCAATTTAGTTTAAATTAGCTGAATAACTCACTTGATCTCCAAAAAATGTTTCATTGCGTTTAGATGTATTCATCCACTGTTGAAACAATTGGATATTTGCTACTGTTGGTTTAATGAGGTATAATATCTTCTCACCCTTGGAACAGAAAAAAATGTAATTATATTAAATAAAGTTATATTGAACATTTATTTAGTAATCTTCACAATATAATTACATTGTTTTATAGGCTAACTCAATAGTCCCCTATTATTTTTGATGGAGGTTCATTTTAAAAACTTGCCAAACATCTGTGGTCAGGCAACCTTTAACAGTAATTCAAGGTAAATCTCAACATGCTTATAGACCCACACTAATTCAAAAACGTAGATTTTTTTACCTTAAGTTATCTAACTTATTAACAAACAAAAATAAAAGAAATTATGACCATCTGGCAAATCATTGTTTGTTAAGTGTTGGGTAAAGTTGACCACCCTTGTTTACCCCTTGCCCACCTAAATAGAATAATTTCATTTTTTTATCGGTATCTTGTTAAGGTCCGTAAAAGATGTGTCTGTGGTCAGGATGCTGACCGCAGTCTTATTTATTTACCCATGGCCTAACTTTTCATTAACTTTGTACAAGTTTGTAACAAGTAGTGGGGAGTAAGAAAATAAATATCTTGTTCTGTATAACACATTACAAAAATATTTATTAAATAAGTGTAGTTAAAATCACATGCTAACATAAATTAAGATTTTGTGTTAATTTACAAATAAAATTAAAAAAATTGTGTTTTTATTACAGAAATTAATAATATTTGTATATGTTAAAAAACTATTTTTATTTTGTGTGTTACTAGCATTGAGCTAGTAATCTTTATTTTCTATACTGATACGAGCACTGCATTGCTCATTTTTAGCTTCTCTTTGCTTTTGATGTAAAAGTGTGGATTTACTTTCTTTGTATTCCTGCTATTGACAAAACGATTCTTTCTTAATTAGACAATAATCTCTTTCATACTGTTTAATTCAACAGGTTATGTATGGGCACAGGTAAGTTTCGGAAATAATAAAATTGAGAGTATAATATGAGTGAAAGAGATTTTTCAAGTTGAAAAGTTTGTGTCATTTTTATCTTGTCAGTATTTGTTAGTCAACCCCTATTCCGTTTGAGTTGGTGGTCAGTTCGTTGCAACTCCTGTAAGTTCACTGTTTGTGTAAAATAGTTGTAACTCAAGTAGGATCTCCACTGAATAGCAAAGTATAAGATAATATTTACGACAAGTTGAGTGCCATTCACCAGAAAAAGAGTGAAGTGGTGGTTATGACACTCTATGAGGAATTTTTTAGTCTACAAATGGCAGAAGATGAGCCAGTCACAGTGTATGTGTCCAAAACTTTGAAGCTTGATGCTTAAATTGAAGATCCAAGGTAAAAACCTGTCCAACAACATAAAGATGAGAAGAATCATCAGGGGTCTGGCACCATGTTATCAAAATTTCAAGACAGTGTGGTAAAATATAAGAGAAGGAAGCGACTTGAATAGCTTGTTAGTATGACTGCGCCCCAAGAATACCAGCACAACAAGCTAAGTGGACTGGATAGCGGCGCATTTTCTTTCTGAAATGGCAAACAAATTTCAAGGCTTTGGACAAGTAACAGTGAAAACAATGACAACAATTCAAATTAAAACCAAAAGAAGGTTAGTCTTAGTTGTAGCCAAAGAGGACACTGGCAGCGTGAGTGCCCGCATAGGAATAAAACGTCAGTTGCGTACATGGTACTGTCAAGTAAAATTACAAACAATGCTTTAAAAGATGTGTGTGGATCTTTGACTCGAATGCATTGTAGGACATGACAAGTAGGAAAGAATGGTTCAATGAACTGAATTAGAACTCCTCAGATAAATATGTGAGTTGCTAATGGTGCAAAGCTATGGATCTGTGGACAGGGTTCAATCCACATGTCTATGTATAATGGTGATAATTGGGAGCCGTGTATCTTAGAAAACATACAGTATGTTCTTAGTTAGGGACTAAACCTCTTTTCTACTGAGACAGTAATGTTGCAAGGTTTTATGATGGTAAAAAGAGAATGCACGTGCGAGTTGCACTATTCTGATGGGACAATCGCAGTGATTGGAGTGAAAGACAGTGCCAACCAATATCATTTGGGACTTCCTGCGGATAGTAAAGTAGTGGTGAATGTCTCCACAGTGACATCACTCAGAAGGTGGCAGGCGAGACTTGACTTTTGAGAGTGAACACAATTAAAATGATAGTGAAAACGATGTTGTTAGTGGTGTGTCGTTCTCTGAAGAAAACGAGTTTTTCTGTGGAGACCGTATATTGGGGAAGATGCACCTAATTTCCCATCCAACACAAGAGGAACGTCAATGTCAACTTGGTGAGAGGCTTCAGGCAGATGTCTGTAGTCCCATGAATATAACTTCAGTGGGGGCTACAGATACATGCTTGTATTCAAAGATGAAGCTACAATTTCAGATATGTGCACTTCCTAATGCATTAATCCAAAGTGAGCAACAAGAGTGATGGACAATTGAAGTTAGTGGAAGCTGTAACTGGGATGAAAATTAAAGTCAATGAGAACCGTTAATGGACTGAAGTTTGTGAACAAAGAAGTCTCAAAATTGCTACAAGAGCACTGTGTGATACATGAAAGAATGTCACCCTACACACCAGAGTAAAACAGGCGAGTCGAGCAAGATGATGGCACTAGCCAAGAATCAGAGAGAACAATGCAGTTGGTGAGTGGTTTGCAGAAAAGTTTGTGGCTAGAGAGAGTCAGAATAGCTATTTACACCCTTAATAGAACTCCAAATTCAGAGAATATGAGCAAGACCCCTTTCGAGATGTGGTTTGGGGAAATACCGGATTTGAGTCACTTGGAAATCTTTAGTGCGGAAGTGTATGTTCATGTGCCAAAAGAGCTCAGAAGGTGCAAATGGGATTCAAGAGCAATGAAAGCTTACCTTGTAGGGAATGAGTCCACAAAGAAGAACTGAAGAATGTACAATCCAGTAACAAGGAAAGTGAATGTCAGCTGTGACATGTCTTTTAATGAAGATGACATCGCATCTAAGATGTTTGAAGCTGAACAAATCTCTGTGGTCAACTTTTAAGGTTGAATACAGTAAAGAGGACATGGAAGTCGTAAAAAATCAATTGCAAGAGGCCATCAAAAGTCCAGAGGTAGACGTGCAGGCTGAAGTTCAAAGTCCATTGTCGTCTGAAGATTTTGTGAAAGTTGTAGAAGTTCAATGAAACACAGGAGCATAGTATGTGACCACATGTGCAGCAGCCAGACTGGTATGAGTCACATGGAAATTGTGCAGGAATTGAAGAAGTCAACACCTATGAAGAGGCAATAAGTAGGCGGACAAGTCACAGCAAGTCATAAAAGAAGATCTTGAAGGCCGGAAGAAGAACAAAATGTGGTAACTAGTAACACAACCACTTGGGCAAAGTATTGTGACCTGCAAGTGGGTGTACAAAGTAAAGCATAAGCCAAGCTCAAGTGAAGCAAAAGCAAAAGCTCACATAGTAGCTAGAGGTTTCAGTCAGCGAGAAGGAATCGACTATAAAGAGGGTTTTTTTCCTCATGTGGTCAGATATGACTCTTTAGTAATCATCCTGTGCATTGCAGCAGAGAAAGACTTAGAAATCGCACAGTTTGACATGAAGGCCGCATTTTTAAATGGAGAACCAGAAGACATTTTTATGGAACTCCCAAGAGGTTTCGACGTTGGAGACCGTGACCTGGTGTGCCAACTGAAGAAGATTCTTTATCGTTTGAAACAAGCTTAAAGAGCTTGAAACAAAAAATGTACAGACTATTTGTGGAATATAGCCTGGTGTTGTTAGTTACTAGAATACATGAAAAAAGACAGATGACAGGAAACTGCAGGTACTATGTGGGCATAGGGATGCAAAAAAAAAATTAGATTGGGCAGCTGATGTGCATTAAGAAGATTCTGACAAAGTTCAACATAACAGATTCAATTCCAATAAGCATACCAGCCTATGCAAATTTTAAGCTCATGAAGAAAGAAGACAAAAGCTTAGTGGATTTTCCATATCGTGAGGCGGTTGGATCACTCTTATATGCAGCGATGGTGTCTAGACCCAGACATTGCATTTTCAGTGAGCATTGTAAGTTGATTTTTAGAAAATCGAAAATCCAAACTCCAAACATGTTGCAGCAGTGAAGCGAGTATTGAGATATCTGAAAGGAACAATAAATATGGGAATCGCTTATGATTAGAGACATGCAAAAGTTAAGGTTATTTTTAGGGGAAAAGTGATGTTATTTTTTTCAAAAGGTGATGATATAAGCTGAAAGCGATATTATTTACGTAAATACCAGTCGAATTAGAATTCGTTAAAAAAAACTAGGTTGAAGCTATCTAAATTTTTTGTTCATATTGTGTATTTAACTATTTATTAACATATTTGGAGAAAAATCAAATATAAATACGCACAAAACATTTCCCGCTTAGTAATATCAAACTCAATATATCAATATCATTACTTTCGAGTCTTACAAATAGCAATATTGAAAATAATCGACTATCAACTTAGGCTTAGACCAAACAATAACACTGAAACATGTCATAGAAGACTAAACTACTCTCAAATAGGTAAAATGGAATAAAAATTAGGAAGATATAATTTGCCTAAATGACACCCTGTAGTAAGGTTCATATATATATAGCTTGGACCTAGCTTGAAATCTTTTGAATTCTGTAAAAGTAGAAATCATGATTTTTAATACTAGCCTCGGGTTAAAAAAAAAAAGCTTAAATATCATGAAAACACTCATTTTTCCCATGACATGATCCATTTTATACATATAAAATAAATAAAAACAGATACTATTCGTACAGACGGCAGCCCTGGTATAGTGCTATCACCAGTGTTACCACATCAAAATTATATTGCATGATGTGGTATTTGCTGAATTACAAAGAAATTGTGCTTATTTAGAAAACAAGCTTGGATTCATGTTATTCATGTGAAAACAATATAATTCGTGTAAAAATTTTTTTATCACAAATGCGAATTTTGCATGTCCCTACTTATGATTCATTAACTTCGCTGACTGGATATAAAGATGAGGATTTTGCTGGTATTGACACACTTCAGTCAACAAGTGGTTTCGTCTTCATCATGGGCGGTGGACCAATTACCTGGCAGTCGGATACAAAAGAAATTAACACTGTTGACCACTGAAGCAGAGTATGCTGCAAGATTTGTGGGAGTGCATAAAGCAGACTGGATCCGTCAGTTACTCAAGGACATGGGCAAGGAATGGGTGAGTACCACAATATTGTACATCAACAACCAAAGCACATTCTGACTAATTAGGAAACCAGAAGTGCACTCTAAAACAAAGCATTGTGATGTGCAGCTTCATACCTCAGAGAGGCCAATGAAGATATTATTGTAACAATGAAATATGTATGTAGTGATGAGCAATTGGGGGATATTCTGACGATGCCATTAGTAAGAACTAAATTCACCATGAATTGTTAAAGACTAAACATGGTGAAAATATATGGCGAGTGGGAATGTTAAAACACAGCACCACATATTATATCCATTCCAGAGATTCGGACCGGAAAGAGCCTTTCCCAGCAAGGGTTCATGCAGGAAATAAATCCCACTTATTGTTCCAGCAGGTACCACTGGCTCAATTTCTATTGGAAAGTCATTGTCTTTTTTCTGTAGCTAGCTTGGCGGGGGTACTTTACTTCCTGTGGTGAGACAAACAAGTTGGGAAGCTCATGTGAATCAATATGCTCTATCTATCACAGTTATTTCTTAGGTTCAGCAAGTGAGAGGGGAGGAAGTGGCCTGCCAAGGTCAACTATTCATGAGAATCAGCTTGTATGTTGTTAGTAACCAAACCAAGATTAGAGATTACAGGTTTGTTAAACAAAAAACCTTCAAGGGGTGTCAATTCTAAAGACCATTAGAGGGGCTTTGAAGAGAGATAAGTTTCAAGGGCTTTCAAACAAAGAGAATCTTTAAAGAGTAACAAGTCTAGGGAACATTTAAATAATATTTAAAGGGTTTAAAGCCTAGATAATCTTTAAGGGGTTTTAGACCTAAAACATTTAAGGTGTTTCAAACCTAGAACACATTTAAGGGAAAACTAAAGAATATTTAAGGGAGTTCAAACCTAAATAGCCTTTAGGTGGTTTTAAACCTAAAGAATATTTAAGGTTTTTATAAACCTAGATAGCCTGAGGTTTCAAATATAGAGGACATTTAAGAAGGGTAAAGATTTATATATATATATATATATANTATCTCACTCTTCCAATATAAAAGACCGTTTCCAAAAGTGATTAACCAATAAAAATAATAAATTCAATTAATTATTTGATTTGTATTATTAAGTATTTATTCAAATATTTTGCTATTCATTTCATTAAAAAATGCTACTCGCACACCCCTGTTTATCTTATTATGTTATCATATTATTTCTATTATATTTAATAATCTCAAAGCTTTTACAGTATTACCATATTAGTTTTTTTAATATATATATTAATGTAGAATTATTCTAAAGCATCATTTTTATAATTTCCCGTTCCCGTCTCGCTCCCAATATTTGGGCTCATTCCCTGTCGCGTTCTGATATAAAAATGTCAGTCCCGTCCATTGCTACTGAGTTAACTCTTACTTTTTGTTGCTATTTGTGCAAGCGCATTAAACAAGAGCTTGTTTCTTGTTATACCATAACTTTTCTTTTTTACTCTACTATGCTGCCAAGTAAGATATAATTTAACAAATTCCTTGCAACCATTGTGTGCTCTTTAGGGCTTGCTAAACACTGTGTAGCTAATTCAAATATGTGGCAAGATAACGTATTACGAGAGTGAAGGGTGAACATGAATATTTTATATTGTATAATTTATTTTAGATATAATCAGTGTGAATAAGATGTCTATAGCATGTCAAATAATTTCATTTAAGGTAATAAAATTCAAATTTCCTGTGTTTTTCTAAGTTTGAACCCCACTTTGATGTGCTCTTTGTTGCATAAAATCACCAAAAAATATTCATTCATTCAGACGATAACTTTCTACAGCATTCAGATTAATAAAATACTAAGGTTTGATTCACACTAGTGGCAGTATATTATGATTTTTCTGTATTCATTGACACTTCACTACAATGTTGAAATTGATATTTTGTTTGTTTCTTGCAGAAAATTGAATGAAAGTTGTAGTCTATAATACAAAAGGTTAGAAAATAGTTTGATAGCCAGCTTATTTTCTGTTTACTTAAATTTACTTGAAATTTGAGAAAGCATTCTTGAAGATGGGTATTCAGGTGTTATTTTTATTTATCTCATATTTATATGGCTCACTAAGCAAATTCAAACTCAATTGACACTTCTTCATCGCACTTAATAATAGATCCAAATCCACTTAAGTGAGTTGAGTACTCATGATTTCAAAACAATCTAGAACACAAGACTGGAAACTGGATGACTTTTAAATAAATAATATTGCCTGGGAGGCAAAAGAACTGCAAACAACACTTTTAATACTCAATGACAGAGTTACTATTGCATTTAAAAGAGGTTGCAACTTGCCCATGTGAACTGTTCCGTTGAGCACAATGGTTAGCTATACAGAATGACAAAAATAAAACAGAAAAAATTAGTGCCATATGAACCATAACATAAGTCACCAAACTTGATCCATGAAAACATTATCTGTAAAAGAGCAGGCCCAAATTTTATCTAGAGTTCCCAAATTAAAAAAATTGTTATTGTTGTAGTCGTGGTCGTGGTCGTCGCCGTCGTTGTTGTTGTTATTATTATTATTATTATTATATGAATTACTTGTTTATATGTAATAATTGTTTTTTAATCTGGAAAATTAAATTTTAATCATCTTATTTGGTGTTAATATTGGTATAAATTGAATTTGTTGACCAAAGGCCAGCTCACATGCACAACAATTGTTTGGCGTAGTATTTTCATTGGTGTGATTCATTTTGTATATATATAATATGAAAAATATGTTTTACTAAAATATATCGATTAATACATCCTGAGTGTTTGAAGTTCTTACGAGTTTAAAAGAAAATGCTCTATGAGGAGAAGATATGTGGAAGCCAAGTCTATCTCAATGTATCCTTAATTTCTCATTTCTCAATAATATAGTTTTATAGTTTAAATTAAAACATAGTATACAACTTTACATAATAATTTTGTATATTTAAACAAAATTAGGTTCTTTGGTGATTCATGAGCTGTTCCCAAAATTAACCATCACATTTTGACCATCAATATTATTTTACACAAAACATCAGGTTAAATACAATAAAGTTTTACCTTAACAACATGATACCATACGGAGGATCCTCCAAAATCCACATGAAAGTCTGTGAAAGACCGTTTTGTTGACAAAAGGCAATATCTCTGAACATCAGCTCTTGGTTTAGTACTATCAACAGGCCAAGCTATCTCCGCCCAGTCAAGTATTCGACTTATTAAGGGTGGTTGAATTGAATTTTTTAAACTGAAATTATAAAATAAAGATACATTAAAAATGTATAACATTCACAGCATAATAGAACATCAAAGTTGGGTTCACTTAATGTAAATAAACCAATGTGTTCAGAATCCACAAAATGTGATTAGACTAGACTAAAGTGTTCATGATTCACATAACGTAGTGAATAAACTCAAGCCAAACACAAATAATGAATATGGTTTCTATGAAAACAAATTGTTCACTAAAATGAAACTAGGGTGTGTGAAGTCCACTTTTTTGGTTCGAAGCAAAGTCGAGTCGAATATGGGAAATATTCTCGAAGCCGAATCGAAGTATGAACTTTTCTATTTAAATTTTATTAAAAATATTATGTTGACATTGAGTGTATTTATCTAACAACAAACTAAATATATTTACTTTTTCTTAGCACCAGTATTTGTAGCTTATTGCCAACATATAAATGTTATATTCACTTTACCTTTGTATTAAAACACTATACGTACAGACTGAGTAGTTTAAAAAAATGCATTTGCTTTAATATCAGTGGATTTTCCCATTATGATGTTTTACTAACCTTTCACACACAAGATACAAATTAATAAAACATTAAAGTTAACGGACGTTCGAGAACAAGAACAACGTTATAGAAAATATGAATTTGAGTTAAGTTAATTTGGTGGGTGCGTTTATAGGTTTGAATAGTCCAGTGTTACAAAATTTTAGTTTTTCTGTTTTACAAATCTACAAGGAAACTTTTGATTTTATAAATACATTTAAATCTTGCCATGTGAATTACTAAGAAAAATATGGTTGATTTTGATATAGCCAATCTCGAAAATAATACGACCTTGATGATAATAATTTCACTCTAAATTAATTTTTCATGTAAAATAAGCAATTTTTATAAATTTTATTTAATTTTATTTTTAGTAAAATAAATAAGATTTTATCTAAATAAACAGCAATTTTCGTTTATAAGTACTCACTATTTGCCATGTTTTTTAAAAAAAATTTAAGGAATGTCATGTTCCTTGCAGATGTGCTCAACTATCCCTCAAGTCTGCCGCTAGTCTACATATTAAGAGAAATTTGAATTGAACATACTGATTCATGTAGTAAACAAGTGAAATGGCTGTGTGTGTGAATTTTAGAATATTAGAAAAATATTTTCAATATTCAAGAAACACTTCAAAAGTTTAATTAAACACAGTGAAAATAATAAAAACTTTCATTATTTATTTTAATCTACACTTTCAAGAGGAATAAATTCATCTTTAGTTGGTACCAATCAGTGTTTGTGATCAAGAAGGTTAGAGGTTTAATGTTATAGGCATCTTGAAATTCAAAGTGTTATGAAAATTTTCCAAGTTCCAACAAGAAAACTTGCTATAAATCTCAAAACGGTAAAAATATATTTTATTACTTGAGGTAATTTTAGTTCATTTTTATTTGATGTAAAATATTAGTGTAATATAATCACTAAAATTCGATTAATAGACAAAGCTTCAAATAGCCACCGAAGCCAAACATGTGTTTGAATCAAATATGAAGTACACCAAAATTTGCTTTGGCTTTGAATTTTTTTGAAGCTTTGCATACCCCTAAATGAAACCCAAGCGTTTAGGACTGATTAGCCTAAAAGAACTTGCAACATAAGCTTATTGGATATGCAAAATACAAGGAAACAAGAGGCTATGACTTTTAGAGTTTACGAGAAGCAGACTATATCAATAAAATCGTCTGCACACCATAAACATACAAATGAAGTACCAAATATCAGTGATGACAGTGCTTGCTACATGAATGAAGATAGAACATGTGGTACCCTTCACTCCCTTAAATAACTCTCAGTTAAGTGAAAGTCAAGTGCAACATGACGGCTTCCATTTAAAAACATAGGAATACCTTTCGTTGTGTAACATAAATATTGTGAATATTAAGTTAACACTAAGTTGATCGTGATCTTGGCATGCAGCACCAGATTAAAGATTGCTGCTTAAGACAGCATAAAAATTTTATAAGATTCATATGTTACCAAACAGCATAATACAAGGAGTGTTCAAAAAGAAACCAAACTTTTGCTATAAAATCTTTATTGCTCATTGTACAACATTTTAAGCACTGTCCCCTCAAAGTAGTCCCCTCTACTGGCAATACATCGTTCCCAACGTTGCATCCAGTTTTGTAAAGCCTACTAGAATGCACTTTCTAGGATGGTGTGCAGGTCTCTTGCCGCATTGTCCTGAATCTCCTCTATGGTTTAGAAAAGACGTCCATTCAACGTGGTTTTAAGTTTGGGAAACAGGAAAAAGTCTGCTGGGGCTAGGTCCGGAGAATACGGTGGATGGGGCACAGCGAGAGTGTGATGTTTTGCTAGATAGCTGCGGACAAGGAGCGATGCATGAGCCGGCGCATTGTCATGATGCAACATCCAAGTCTAGTTTTCCTACAATTCAGGCTTCTTCCTGCGCAGAGTATTCCTCAAACGTGCTAAAATTTCATGGTAGACTTCCTTGTTTACATATGACCACGTGGTACAAATTCCTGATGGACAATGCCTTTGCAGTCAAAAAATACAACCAACATCACCTTGATCTTTGAATGACTCATGCATGCTTATTTGACAAGGAGACCCTTTGCCCACCCAGTGCGACGACTGCACCTTCGTTTCAATATAATAGCCATAAGCCCACATCTCATCACATGTAATGATATTCTTAAGGAAATTTTCTTTGTCATTGGCAAGCAGTTCCTGGCTGATTTCAACATGGGTCTGCTTCTGATCGTCAGTCAACAAACATGGCACAAGTTTTGCATTGACACGACGCATCTCAAGTTTGTCACTCAAAATTTGATGGCACGATCCTACACTGATGCCCACTTCGTCAGAAACTTCTCAAACAGTTAAACAACGATTAACATGAATCACAGCACGAACTCTCTCGATGTTGATGTGGAAGGTTATCCAGGCTTGGGATCGTCTCCAACCGACATTCTGCCGTGTTCAAAACACTTAAACCACTCATAGCACTGTGTTTGACTCATACAGTCTTCCCTGTATGCTTTGCTAAGCAAATGAAATGTCTCTGTGGAAGTTTTGCCAAGTTTGTAGCAAAATTTCACACATACACGTTGTTCTTCAAGCTCTTTCATTGTCACTTTGGCACTAATCTGATGAACAGCTTGTGCACATGCTCACTTCAGCGGCTGTAGCTCGCCAACTAAAAGTCAGAGAAAAACGTCGCAAATGACCGTTTGTTGTCTAAACCTGCCGCTACATGCTCTCAGTAGCCCCAGCGCACTCCCTCTGCCAGTTGGCGCGCTATTTCAAAAGTTCGGATTCTTTTTAAACACCCCTCGTAGAGCAATAAATATATAAAATAGCAAATAAACACATTTTAAAACATTTATTAATGTATATGGATACATTACAAACAAACAAAAAAAAAAGTTAAATTTGAATATGTCAAGACAAGAAAAATAAATATATTCTGGAAGAATAACAGATGTTTTAAAATTGATTTACACATGCAGGAATGTAAACAGACTGAGGACCAGGATTTAGAAGGCCGTGTGATACCGTTAGGATTCACAAATAGAGGACTATTATACCAAGGAATGTTTTAATCATAATCAGTAATTGTCAATATGAATCAATCTGTATCCGCCCAAAGGATAGAAAAATAATAGGAAGAGGATAACAAGAGTAGTGTTTATTTAACACAAGAAATATAACAATAACAGGTACAATGTTGAAGGGCAGAGTGGAGTAAAGAATGAGATAAGGCAAGATAACAGAGTTAGAGTTTGGAAAAACACCAATTTAGTTGCAGCACACATAAGCATAGATATTTACTCAATCTAATGGTGAAGCCAGACAACCACCTCAACAGGGCAACCATATTATGAATTGTTGGAACATCAATAGAGGTGAAGAACCTTGGAATATTAAAAAAGCAGAAAATAACTTGTATAACATAATGTAACTGTATTTTACATTAACAAAATGTAACCTTAATTCAAATTGCCTGGCCATCATGTGACAAGTAAGCAAACAGCACGCTTCTACTCTAGCGGTCTGAAAGCAATGTCAATATTTAGAATGATCGTAGTAAACAATACCACCTACAAGCAAGCAATACGGCCAGTGCCTTCGCCAAAACCTCTTAAGAAAAGATCACCCACCAAGTGGTGAAACAGACAACAACTTGTAAATTTAAATTGGAGAGAATTTCTCGAAAGGATTTAAGTCAAAGATGGAAAAAGGCTTCATACTCACCATGATAATTAAATTTAAAGAAAACATTCTAAATTCAAATCAAAATTTAGATAAGATACTTATATATAACACATTCTTGTAGGCTTACAAGCTAACAAACCAGGCAAACAGCCACTTTATCTCAAGTCCTTGGACTTGGGATTTTCAAAATCCAAATAAAATATTGTAACAAGGGGCTCGCGCACAACCTAAAGGTAAACGGGCAGTTCAGATGTCACCATGTGAACTGCATGTGTGTTTGAGGATATGATGGAACGAGAAAATAATGCAGCCAATGAAACTTTTGTATCCTCTTTACTTGTATGGTTATAAAATAGAGGCGACTGAATTGTATCTCCTCGGAAGAGACTTTATTCCGATACTTTAGACACAAACAGCCAAAATGAAGATCCTGAATTATATCTCTTTTATAAATTGGAATTATATCTCCAAAATCCTGATTTGTATCTCCTCGGAAGAGACTCTCTTC
>CABFWO010006060.1:0-39140 GCA_902155825.1 Timema genevievae
AAAAGGAACAGTTGAAATCGTAAAGAACAGCTATTAGTTGCACACATTGGCGTGAGTGCGGGCTCGTCTTGTTTGGTTCGTTTTGTTGGTGATGGGGAGATCAGGCTTCGAATCTCGGTCAGGTCTACCGGGGGTGGTTTTCGTTAAATGGTTTACCACTCTCCTTCCACGCACATGCTAGTATATTACCTCTAAAATGCTTCCTTCCTCATCTCTACCCCATTAGAGTAGGTAATCATCGTATATACGTATATCCTAAACAGGTTGTTAGATACGGCGCTTCGAAAAAAAAAGTAGACGAATGAGAGAAAATTAAATATATTTCAAATTAATTATGTCTAGATCTGTTGATAGGATAAAATAAAAACCCTTCCAACATTAATGTCAGTGTAATTTAATGAGCCCTTTATTGTGGTTAAAAGCTTCAATTAGCAAATTTTATAAGTGGCAAATTTCTTTGAAATAGCTTTTGAACTAAAATGGCTTTGTAAACATTTTAATAATGTTATAATCAAGAATCAAGGAATAATTAATATATTTATCACGTTTGAACGATTATTTTTAATTTTTATTATCCATCTACGTCAAAAAAAAGAGCAGTTTTTAGTAATAAAGAAACTCCAATCTGAAGCAAGAGATTTTTTCAGCGCGTCTGACTGATCTGGTAATACGTACTATTACGCTAGTAAGTTAGAGGTTAGGAAGGTCGAATTTAGAGGAAGTGTGCCCGCATCTGCGTTGATGGAGAGTGGAAAATCAATTTTTTTTAAACCATTCAGTACGTCCGAACGGGATTCGAACTTCAATCTCCCTGCCATCGGCAGTTTAGTCCAACACGAGAATGACCCATTTTTTTAGACCATGCGGCCACCGAAGTGGGTAACGCACCTTACTATTCCCTTGGGTTAGACACAAACCTTTTAAATTACGTTAATGTGCTAGGGAGGGGAAAAAAGGTAGAATTTAGAAGAAAATTACCTCATTTGCGTAGAGAGAGAGAGAGAGAGAGGAGATCAGGAAACCACATACGAAATAAAAACCCTCTATACACCTGAATGAGATTCAAACCCATTTCAAACCCAAATCTCCCCTTCACCGGGAGTTCAGTCTTTTTAGAGTGAGTTACGCGTCAGACCATGCGACCACTAAAGCAGGTTTCAGGAGGTGTTTTTTAAGTATTCATAAGGCTTATTAAGCTCCACAGAAAACAAGTGAAGAACTAAAGGCGCGAATGTAAAGAACGCGTGGAAAGGCCAGTGTTTTTGCAGTTTTTATAGTAAAACTTTTTTTTGGGGAGGGGGGGGGGCAAAAATAGATCAAATATTTTTCAAGTAGAAACATAAGAGTTTAATTTTCTTCACACGGTGATAGCAACAGTTCTCGAATATCTGTCAGGGATGTCCTAGAATTTTTTTTTTCTCTTCATTTAAAAAGTTTGTCATCTAATGCCGCTATAATGACAGATATTCAACAACTGTTGGTATCACTGTGAAGAAAATTAAACTATGTTTCTACTGGAGTAGTATTTTATTTATTTTGGCCAAAAAAAAAGTTTTGCTTTAGAAACTACAAAAACACTTCCCATAACTCTCTTTCGAATGAAATGATGGCCTGTATGTGTGAGACGGGTGTGAAGCCTGTGTTGACAATGTTGGCTCATATTTCACTCTAACTAGGTATGGGGGTGGTTTGACGGGTAAGGGAGGGGTGGGGGACTATGAGCAGGTATACCGCATTTCCTGTGGCTTATTTCGCCCTATTAGTGTCCATCTCAAAGCTTACAGAGTCGAACTATGGGACAACTTTTATAACGAATAGACAAAACAAGGGTGCTTGCTATTTTGGCAGCCAATACATCTCGACAGAGCCCCGTCTTCCTACTAGTCTAAAGGTCCTGAAGGTGATTCCGCGACAGGTCCAAAATAGTGTTTATTGAAAGAATCGGTTAGTTCTCTTTCACTAATGGGTCAAATAATAATAATAATAATAATAATAATAATAATAATAATAATAATAATAATAATAATAAAAATAATATTGAGCGATTGGGCTACATCATTCGTAGCCTAGTAGTGAAAAGATTTGCCAGTACTAATACACCATTGCCTAGGGGACACCCGAATGTACTAATTACACTAGTGGTTTTAGGTACTAAGAAGGCTATATTTAGAGTAAGTGTACCCGAATTTGCGTGGAGGGATAGTGGTAAACCATTGTGGAAAAACCACCTTCAGTACACCCGACCGCGATTCGAACCTCGATATTCAAGTTACACTCAGCCCTTCAGCTGGTTATTGATACTCGCACCATCTGGTAGAAGTCCCATAAACTATGGGAGTTTCAAGAAGTGTAGTGGTTCCTGGTTGCCTTCCAAACAGAATTTCTATGAGCGCGCAAGAAAGGGCCTACCGATTTTGTCGGAAAGGTTCCTTCACATGCGACAATCAACATGGGACCGAAGGCTTTACTTCCCCTCCAAAGAAAGTTGTGCTACGGATTTTAATCACTCAAGGAATATCCGTCGACCTCGGCTGGGTTTGAACCCATGAACATCGGGTCCTAAGACGAGCACTTTATCCCAAGACCACCAAGGTCGACTTAAAAGGCCGTACTAAATTATAAATTGACAAATTGATCGTAGTTGTGTGTGATATATCTCTTCAGGACCCACCAATCTTCATCTTCTAGAATGTTTTTTTTAATACCTCCTTTTATCTTAATGTCCTGATACGCCCTCAATCGAACAAGTGTTTAAAAAGTAAGGTCAAATTTCCTTTTTAGTTTACGAAAACCCTCCTACCATGTAATCAGGCAGACAGGGGTTTTAAGAGGGTAAAATCTTCCCCTCAAACTATCACCACCCCTTGGAAACCAACCATAGGTGGTCTTTATGATCTAGGGAGTAGTCGCCAACCTACGGCCCGCGGGCCGGATCCATACCACAAACTGATTTTACCTGGCCCTCAAAGGATTTAGCAAACAAACAATATTGTAATCATAAAAATAAACCATATGAGAAGTATAAAGTTGAAGTTTTTTGTTTGACTTTTTTCTAAATCAGCCAACCAATTTTTTAAAAACTTATACTGCCCGCGATATCAAAGAGGCTGCTGACCCCTTGTCTAAGTCCTAAGGCGTTACCCTCATAATAGATACTTGTCGATGATGGCGAGTTTGGGGTTCGAACCCCGGTCCAATGCACAGACTTTACTGAAGGTTTTCCCCCTCTATATTGTTTTCCACTCTCCCTTCACGCAAATTAGGGTATATTTCCTCTATATTACACCTTCCTCACCCCTGTTTCATTAGTGTAAATAAGCGGATAGACCAATTTTGGTAGGAAGAACAGTAGAAGTTAGTTAATATAGTTACTAAAACAATTTTAATATATTCACACATCAATTCATGCTATCTACAGTTGTCACTTTTGATAGATATTATCAATACCTATAGAATAACACAAATAATATAGTAAAATGTTATTATTGTTGGTCGCAAAAAAATATGTTTGAATTTTCTTTACTGTTCTTACAAACAAAATCAGGGTTTAGTAGTAAGATGCGATGCACCATTTTTCTTTTGGAAATAAATTTAAAATTTGCTGTTGGGTATTTAGCGATGTGTTTGATGGAAAGTCCGACAACTTAGTTCAGTCAGTAGTGTGACTGCCTATTGAGCCAAAGACCCTAAGTTCGATCCCAGGAATGACCAAAAACTTTATTATTTGTGAATGTAGGTCTATCCTTCCCAAGTGATGAATTAACGAACGGGGGCTGGGTGCTGTGTCTGTAATAGATTTAAGTTAGTTTATAATTCATGTGCTGACATAAACAGTCGGTTCATAAAGCGAAAGTTAAATACTTCAACTAACAATAGTAATAAAATTACTTGATGGATGAAGACAATTAGGTACGTGTTGTGTGGGTTGAATACAAGCACACTTGTTTGTAGACATAACCTTTAAGGATCGAACTCCTGTCCCCTAAATACCAATAAATGTATTTAGGCAGGACACATTGCTAAGGCCCTCATCCCCCCAAACAGGAGATGTAAAGGAATTTATTTTAACATTAAGTTCCTCTTGAAGCAATTTGAATGGTTTTAATATAATAAATCAATGGTGCAGAGGAAAAAGACGTAAAGTATAATTTTAACTCAAAATTGTAGTGCTTCCATATGTTAGCCGATCATGATACCTTTCTAATGCACTTTGAATTGATAGAGAGAGAGAGTGGAAAACTAATTAGGATAAATCACCCTCAGCGCAATTGATTGGGATTTGAACCTGGTCACTTAGCAATCCAATCTGGTCTGACAAGAGAGTGACGCTTTAAAGTGCCAGCGAAATGGTTCGAATCCTGATCAAGTGTACAGAGTTAATTTTTACTAAATGGTTTCTCACTTCCTACAAATGTGGGTATATTTCCTATAAAATTCTGCCTTTATTATCCTATTTCCATTAACATAATTCATTTATGTATATAGCCTGGACAGGTGCTAAGATGTGTTGAGGAAGAAAAAAAGTAAGTTTACCTAGACCCTGATGAGGAATACAAAACTAGACTATGATAAACACCTTAAAGGGTGTAAAAAAAGGGGTGTTTAGCTCCTTCCAACCCCCCTCCCCCCTTGCAGGCGATGGTGCCATCATGCTCTGGTCGACTTCAACATCATCTTTTTACAGCCTGTGGCTGGGTCAGTGTAGTCAAATGGCTCCATCTTTCTCTATCTTTCCTTTAATTGCTTCCATTATTCTCCTATTACTTACACTCTTTCTGTTATCTGCTCCTACCATCTTTCTTGGTCTCCTTTGTGAACTTTTTCCCAAATACTTCATCTCTTTTTCTCCTTCTCCATCCTCATTACATGACAATACAATCTCAAGTCTTGCTTCCTCTACTATCTCATGTACTCCCTGTACCCCCCACTCTTTCACGGATAACTTCATTCCTAATCCAGTTTCTACTCGTGACAGTTGGCCTGTTCCTCACAAACCTAATTCCCATGGCCTTCACGTTCCTGATCTCTCTTACATTCAATGTCTATGTGTCTGCTGCATAAGTGACTATGGGTACATAGTAAGCCCTGTATAACACTTCCTTGCACTTACCGGGCATTTCTCTTTCCCACTTCAACATGTTTGATGTAATCTTAGTTTCTCTTGACCAGTGTTCATGTGACCTAGATTAAGGAATATTGTTACATAACTGTGAGACAGACAGACCTCACCACACGTACTGTGCTGTGCACTAGAATCAATACAGAAACCTGTCAATGCTGCCGTCGTCGCATCCTAAATTATTTACCAAATAATGACCTTCATTTTATTTTTAGTAAGTTACAGGTGCCGTCACAAGTTTTGATATTTATTTAAGGGCAGTGATATTGTTGAGTTATTTTTGTTGTTTATAGCCTGCACTTTCTATGTAGACACATCAGCACAAGATTTATTAACATAATCTCAGAAACACCATACAATATTGTAATTTAAATGATAAGGAAGGAAGTTGACCTGAAAGTATAGTTAGATTATAACTCGATAAAATACAATTAAACTTCTCTTTCTTCATTTGCTTCATACACGCTTCACAATTACAGTTTCAGATCACTTTCACAGTTACAAATTATAATATTTTTTTTAATATCTATTTTTAATATTATAAAATTAAGGAAATAAAAAAATACGTAGCTACAATTTTTTTTCTGTCCTGTGAAGCAAATTAAGAGAGCAGT
Source organism: Timema genevievae (assembly GCA_902155825.1). Lineage (NCBI taxonomy): Eukaryota > Metazoa > Arthropoda > Insecta > Phasmatodea > Timematidae > Timema > Timema genevievae. The sequence goes on from CABFWO010006060.1 coordinate 5,734, forward strand.
TATCTGCCTCAGTGGCTGAAGATTCTAAGGCGCTTCTTTTGCAGATTACTACACTGCCAACAATGAGAGATCGAGGTTTGAATCTTGATCAAGTGTACTGATTTTTTTTTCAAAATGGTTTTTCACTTTCCCTCCATGTAAGTTCAGGTACACTTCTTCTAAATATAACCTTAGCATAAATATTACACGAGTGTATAGCTGAAACAAGTATATAAACGTAGTGCTAAAAAAAGAGAGCCGTATGGTTTTTATTAAGTTCTAATACAACTATCCTTTCAGGTTGGCTTCCTTATCACTTACATTAGATTGTTTGACAGTGTTATAATTTTTTAAATAAATCTTTAAGTCACTAAACAGTATTTTTACAACGTAACATTGGAAAACACACTAATAAACACAACCTCAGCACCTAAATATTTACTTATTAGATTGTGGTTTGAACCTGTATACAAATTATATATATTTTGTTCAGCACTGTCTGGAATTGAACCTGTGTCTCCTAGACTCATGTTATACCACAACATCCAATTATTTCCTTAACTTTTAAATGGAAAATTTAGGTTGAATGTTTTCACACTGACTTTACGATAACAATGTTGGCTTGGATTGGGAAGGATAACTAACAGAGTGAGTGGGCATAACAATTATTTAGATAAAACACTAATTACAATAAAAACACATTTTTAAAGACTATATTTCTTTACCACAGGCAACTTCTTATGGTTTGGAGAGTAAATTGTTGTGCTTAGTTCAAACTTATGCTCTAACCTGGAAAAAGTGTTGCCTCTCTAAACCTGAAGAAGTTGCCTGTGGTAGTGAAAGGTCTTTAAAAAAATGTGTTTTATCCAAACAATTTTCACGCCAGTACCACTTCTGTAATCCAAATTTAAACCATCATTCAGCTTAGTGCTCTATTCTAAATAAACTTTATAAATAATCATTTTCATCATCTTTCCAGCCTGTGGGGTTAAGCTTAGTAACATTCCTCCATCTTCCTTTATCTTCCCACTACTCTTCTTCCCCTCTCAATCGCAAACTTGCAGATATCCGTTCCTCCCATTACTTTCTTGGTCTCTTTTGTAATCATTTTCTTACATACTTAATCTACACCATTCTTCTTGGGATTCTTTACTTTCCATCCTCATTACATGATCATACCATCTCACCCGAGATTCCTTTACTATCTCGTGTACTCCTAGTACCTTAACTCATGTCCGGACAACTTGAATCCTAATCCTGTTTCTCCTTGTGACAGGCTAAAACTTCATCCCTGACCTTTATAAAGATAGAAAATAAAAAGTATCCAGCACTAAACTAAATGCACTTAAGACCAATAATACTGGAATGGAGAGATCAGGATTGAATTACAGTCAGATGTGAAGGAAGGTTAAAGCCTTTTTTATTAAAAAAAGCTTCAAAGTGCTTTTTATTCTAAGACAAAATTATTAAAAATGTATTTTTAGTTTTAGAAAATAAGGATTGATACACCTCCCTTTAGAATTCAATAATAGGTAGTTTATTTTGCAAGTCTTTAAAAAAAAATGGAATGGCCAAATTCTTTATTCATTTGGTAACAATAATGGCAATATATGCATATAAAGTTATTTATAAAATACATAAAAATAAAACATATTACTTTATAAATTATAATGAAACAAACAAAAATATAAATTGCAATATTTTTTATGGCTAAAAACAGTATATCCATATTTTAATCAGTAATGTAATCAACTCAAATTAATATTCGTATTTAAAATGCATAATATGTATACTTCAATTCATTCATTATTAGGAGAATAGTATCACGTTATACTATACCTACTATATCTACATGTATATATTTATATATATATTACACAAATTCTCTTATTTATTATCAAATATAACTAGTTTTAAATAAAACAATCAGGACATAAAATATCTCAAATATCTTGGTCCTCTGCAACTACTTAGATTTAATTTGAAGACGAAAACTCTATTGTAGGTTATGTTTAAGTGCCGGTCACAAAAATCCCCTAGACCAGCAGGTCCCAAACTGTGGTACATACAATTATAACCGGTGGTACGCTGTGAGAGAGAGAGAGAAAAAAAAGTAAAGTCTGAAAAATATATAGGACCTCAACAAATCTTATAAATACATTACGACAAATTCTAACCAAAAGTAAACAGACTTAACCAGTGGTTAGAGAGGTTGATTCAAGCTCAGACAGACAGTGCAGTCTGTGCTATTATATTCCTGGACACCATTAAAAATGTACCAAAATAGTAAATATCTTGGTGGTACCCTAAATTATGGCTAGTTGGGGTGGTACGCCATTCAAAAAGTTTGGGAACCACTACCCTAGACTATAAAAAGTATGGCACCAATACTTGGTTACCATAACACTTGACAAGTTTTTTTTTAAATCTCAATGCATAAAGCTGTTCCAGTGATCCAATTACTGTTATTATGTGGAATAGATCTTTCAAATTTTAATAAAATGAATAATTTGATGAAATTATGGAAAAAGAAGTACAAATAAAAGTAAAAAAAAAACAACTGTTAACATATATTTGACCAACCGTTCAGTATTTCAACACCACAAGATCTTACCAATGAAGGTGATAGACTGAACCAAAAGTTTGCTTCAGTGATGCCAACTTAATTGTAGATGGATGGACATTTCTTTGAGTGGACTAAAACTGACCTTGAGGTTTCTATCCAGTCCCCTACTCATGGAGGCAAATGCCATGTGGCATTGAATTATCGACGTGTTTGTAAATGTGTGTTTTTTAAACTTTAATTTGTGTTTCATCTACCAAAGATATCACATTTTATAGCACACTCAATGTACTTTATTTCATACACAAAATGTATTTGAAAAAAAATTGAGCAAATTAAAAATTATGTTCTCTATTTTCAAGTTTTTGAAGGTAAGAGTTTTGAATACCATGGAAATGATTATTAATTAATGAAATAGTATCCTAACTTAATCTTATAAGGATTCAGTGGTCTTGAAACTAAGTGAAAACAAAGTACAAAATACTAGATACTTCACATAAATACACACATTTTCTTCACCAAGATGTTGCCAACATATCGGTTAGTAATACCCAATGCATTAGTAAGAGCTTGAATAAAATGTGCATGTTTGTGGTGTTTATTTCAAGTATTCCACTAAATTTTCGAGAACAGCAAACATTTGCTAGGGTAAGCTAAGAGTCCTGTTATTTTGATTTCCAATAATATTTTACCTTTACCAGGTACAATTTAATAGTGTACAACACTGTAAACGCTAAAAAGAATTCATGTTTATAGATACCAAAGGCACAAAACAAAAGAGAGCTACTGATCTAAGAATAAGAATATATTTTAGTTCAATTTGGCACCGCGTCTGACTTCCCGTTCGGGTTATATGCTTTAAGTACTAATTGGGCTAATGGGCTAGGAATTGGGAAGGTTGAATTTAGAGACTGTGAACCCACATTTGCGTAGAGGTAGAGTGAAAAACCATTTAGGAAAAAGCACCCCCAGTTCACCCGAGAGAGATTCGAACCTCGATCTCCCCATCCTCGGCAGCCGAGCTCAACACGAAACTAGTGCGTTAGCTAAATATGCCACCAAGGCGGGTAATAACAAGTGTATAATCTGCCACTACAAAGAACCAATTTTTCTGTGGATTTAACATGCAGAGCTTTGCTTTCTCATAGTCTATACACCTCAGCTCGACCAATAGCGAAAGTGTAAGAATTATGAGCTTTGGATCCTTGATTCATCTATAGGCGAGAATTAAAAAAATATATGAGTGAATTAGTGTTTGTTTTCTTACATTATGTGGTAAGTTAAGTGTGGGGTATGGTTGTTGTGTTTGCCACTTATAATCTGTAAGTATATTAAATAATCCAACACCTCAGTCCGTAGAGTGTCTGCTTACTGAGCCAAGAGTCCCAGGTTCGATTTCTGGCATGGGCGAAAATTTATCAGTTATGAAATATAAGTTTACCCTTTCACATTGATAAATTAACGGACAGGGATTGGATGTTGTGCCTGTCCTAGTCTTGAGTTATGTTATAAGGCATATGAAGCTACGAAAGGCCTAGCAAGCCGATAGTGGAAAATATAAGACTTAAAAAAAAAACCTGACCCAGACCATAGGCTGGAAACATAAATGGACGTAAATGTATATTAAATGAGCAAATAAAATTTTTTCTCTCACAAAATTAGAGTCTATTAATCATTAACTAAATTCTAGCTAAATTAATTATTGATGCTAAATCGTTAATTCATAAATTCCTTACATTTCACTGTAATAAGATCACTAGTTTAAAGCTAAAAGAAACAAAAAAAAACATCTCACCCTTGTTACAAGGTACATCTGACCATTATTCCATTATAAATGAATATCAAAAAAGTATCAAAACTCCAAAAAAGCAACAACAAAACACACACTGCTCTCTAAATATATTGTTTAAATAAAATCACCATTTATATACCATTCACAGCACACATTTATTTCTATAGTACATAATTATGTTCCCATATGATTAGAACAGTATTTGTAAAAACATGTCTCGTCAAATTTCAGTGTCTTTAATAATAAAATCCAGTGGTATGACACATTAAAGGAAGATAGAGGCATTTTACTAAACTGACCCGGTCACAGGCTGGAAACAGTTGTTGATGATGATGATGATGATGATGATGATATAATACATAGTCCCTGAAATTCTTTGCGTACCCCTGGAAGTATGCATACCGCTGTTTGGGAAGCAATAAATTAGATTTTTAAATTAAATCAAATCAACGCAAGTGGATTCACACATACAAAAAAAATCTTTGATTTTATTCCATACAATGCCAGTTACAAAAACTTGTCTCCTTTACAGTAGGACTTAAAATAAAATGCCAATCATTTTTTGTGTGACTTGGAGAGTACATCTTGAGAGTGTTTAATACATAGCTAACATTCGTTTTGTTTCAAATTGGTGCTTAAAGGAGGATTAACACAAAGGTTGGCTACATAAATATAAATTAGTAGTTTGTACTTTTATCTATTCTTATTAATTTTTACTATACCTTCTAAGATTTAAATAATTTCTTTGACCAGTGGCAGTAATGTAAAGTGTGAACTGTGTTCTTCTTTGAAACTAAGAAATTGGTATTTGAGATCAACAGTTAAAATAAAATTATAATACTCTCTACTAATCATAGTATAACAGACTATATCTTAAAACATAAGAAAATAATATTACATAACTGTGCGGCCTTTAGAACCTCGCGACAAAGTAATTTGTTTCCAACCTTTCTTACAACCAAGGAGATTGCATTCATCTGGATGTGGTTATTGAGTGGGACTGCTTTTGAATCAGATAACATACCTGCACTCTTTATCCAGCAACTTTTTTTTTATTCCATTGGGGGTATCAATGAGCTGTGGACAACATGAGACTGTCTGCCCGGATGGCAGTACCCCTACGGACTGTGCTCAAAAAACTCAATTTTAGACTATAATAAATAAAAACTTTTTTTTAGCTAATTTTAAATGAATGTGAGCTTCATCACGAGTTGATTGGAGCCAAACATTAATTTGGTCTGAGGAGCAAATTTGATAATTCCAGGTGGTACTCAACTTATCAAATAAAAATATCTACAACTTTTACAGAAATAAAAGACATATTTAATTTAAAGTCTAGTAAACAAAAACACTCAAATGTAAGAGGTGTCAGAATGTAAACAGCCCAGTCTTAATGAACTAAAACGCCCACAGTAAGAAGAGATGACAGTAGCAGATTCACATGCCTCCAATACATGTTCACACGTCAGCTGCACGACCTAATATATGTCCATATGTTACCTAGGCAACCAGATGCTTTCCATAGTTTCTTCTTCCAGTTCTTTTGAGGGCAAAGCTCGTAAAGTCTTGAGTGTCTCCAGGTAAAATGTCAGTTCAGAGGTAACAACACTAAATAAAAAAATACAATCATGAAATACAATGCTTTAAACATAATGATATGTGTTCTCATTTCAACATGAAAGAATTGTAGAAAACAAAGCACAAATAAAAAACAAAAATACTAACACATAGTTAGAAATATTTAGAAGGTACAGGAAAGGTGGATAAAAAGGAGCAAACATAAATGGCTTTTGCAATGAAAAGAAAAACACAGTTCACACTTAACATTGCTGCCACTGAACAAAGAGGTAATGGCTGCCGCCTCCTGAAGAAAACTGATTATTATCGCCCACTCCCCCGACCTAGGTTTCATTCTTTCGGAAGAAGTGTGAAAAGCGCAACACAACTTGTTAAAAGAGGAAGCCAAAAAACACAAAAGGGAGAAAGAGGAAATTGGTGAAGAATGATTGGACACTTAGATAGGAACACATAGTTACAAACACTTCAATATCCTGATGCTGCATGACATTGTCCTTAAATAGGTTATGGACTGCCACGTAACATCGAAATACCTAAGGGTTAGTAAATATTTTTAGTGTGTTTTTTGTGTACTTTATTTCCTAAAATTCTCTCAAATTTGTTTAATGATATTTTATAAGATCCTTATTGAAATTTATTTAATACATATTAAAGTGTTTTTGAGTGTCTGCCTGTGTTTTATTTTTAAATATTTGTATGTTATTGTTTATTTAAGAACATATAAAAATAAATAATTGCATAATGGCTTAGAGAAGGCATGTCCAAACCATGGGCCCACTTGCAGCCCCCGAGAAGGTACGTGTGTGTACTATATTTGGGTATTAGGAATTATAAATCTCATATATGGTCCCCAGTCACTGCCCCAAGAACTCAAGCGGCCCTCAGTCGGGGAATGATTGGACATGCCTGGCTTATGGGATAAATATATGAAAAGAACTAAAAAGAGTTAAAAATGACTGCACATTAAAAAAACCTACCTTTAGCCAGATAATCATAGGCCAAGGGGTATGCAAAGCTTGGAAACTTTGACTTGGTTTCGAAATTAACAACTTTGGCTTCGCTTCATAAAAAAGTCACAGCTTCGACAATTATCGTTATTAAGCTTCGCCAATAAAAATCTCGGCAGCTAAAGACTCCATTTATGTTTAATTATCCTTAGGAGTTGTAACAAAATGATAGTCATGTGAAAAGATATGAAGTAAATGAATTACGTGTTGTTATAGTAATTTGATTTTTTGGATTAAAATTCAACATTTAAAAAAAAGTGTATTAAAACACTTTATAAGTGATTTTAGAACATAACGTTGAGTTAAGCACAAAACAATCAACAAAGAATATTAGAACTTCTACTAGGCTTTGAGAATATTTAATATATTTAAAAAAAAAAAGGACTTTGCACACCCCTACATAAGCCTAATATTTTGATTAACTTTTTAACTAACATAATTACAAATTACCCAAATCTGCGGTCACACTTTCAATAGCATCACTCTATCACTAGACCAAACTGATGGTGGCAAGGATGTCAGCGTTTGAATCCCGGTTGAATGCATAGGGGACAGTTTTTTTTCTAAATAGTTTCTCACTCTACCCCCATACAAATGTGGGAACATTTCCTCTAGAGTACACTACTCTCATACCTTCCACACTAGTGTAAATAAGAAAATGACAAATTAACGAGTTACCCGTGTTGGGGTCCCCAATTGTTGACAACATTCATCTTCATCAGCTGATCTCGCAGTTTTTCTTTGAAGCTCTGATGAACTGTTCTATATAAGTCGTGAACCTGTGACTCTGGCAAAATATTCGACACAGCTTCATGAAGTTTTGTCAGGTGCCTAAAAATTATAAAAAGTTTCAACAAAGGCGTAATTTATTATTGTAATTTGAGGGTCATAGTGGGTCCTGAGATTAGCTATTGATGAAGATAGTAAAAATACACAAAAAGGATGCATGGTCAAGTTGTTTAACATTCAAGGGTAATGTACTCATGGCAATATGTCTGATATGGTAGTTTCAATAGAAGATTTCAGAAAAAAAAGCAGTAGTAATGCTCAAGTAGGAATAGTTTAGATAAATCATTAACACACCCAAACAGAAACAAAGAGAATCTCTTTGGGTTGTTGGGATGGTTAATAATGTTAAAATCCATATTTTAAATTCAACTAAAGAGTAATTTGAATGCGGTTGGAATGAGGTATCTAAGTAATGTATGCGGAAAAACTCGTATGGGTAAAGTCAGTAATGAATGAGTGCTGAAGGTATGTGGTTTGAAAGGAAATCCAATAGGTCAGTATGAAAGAGGCGTCTTATGTAGGTTTGGGCATATTGAGAGAATGAGTGTGGATCAAATGACGAAGCAAATATATGAAGGTTAGAGTGTATGGATCAAAAAGACGGGGTAAATCACGTAAGATGTGGCTAAATGTTGTAGACGAATGTGTGAAAAAGAGAAACATTAAGAGCTTTAAGAATAAAAGAGCATGTTTGACTCAGTGTATGAATGTTGTTGAAGCGAAGGGAGTATGCAAGGATGGGGAAGTGTGGAGAAAGCTAGTGAAGATGGATTAAATATGTAGTTACTGTTTTTTGAGCTGTATGCACAGTTTCTTGCCTACCCCGTAAGGGAACGGTGTTATTAGGTATGAATGCATGTTTGTATGCTTAAATTAGTTGAACCCAATGTCTTTACTTCTCAAAACAAAGATGCTACCAAATGAACCATGTCAATTTGTCCTCAGTCTGTTGTAGTTATAACAGTCAATTGTGAACAGGTAAAAAAAACTATAATAAAATAAAATATACTATAAATTAAAAAAGATAAATAACATTCATATTTTTTGCAATTAAAAGAACTTATGAGGCATGCACATTTTACAAACTATAACCAGAAAAAAGTAAATGAGTCATTCATAAATAGGAACACAATATAGCTTAGGAATAATTTTATACAAAAAGCTTAAAATTACCGAGCCTATAGAGCTGTCAAGTTCAAACCTGAGATTCTATTAAGGTGTAAGGAAGGCAAGTCAAGGGCAGTATTTTTTCAGTTTTTAATACCAAAACATTTTTTGGTCAAAAGAAATTAAATAATTCTCCAAAAGAATCATAGTTTAATTTTATTCACATGGTGACCCCAACAGTTGTTGAATATATGTCGAGTGTGTCCTGGAATTTAATGACAACTTTTGCTCTTCATTTAAAAAGTTTATCATATAATGCCGCAATGATCATGACAGATATTCAACGAATGTTGGTATCACCATGTGAAGAAAATTAAACTATGTTTCTACTGGAGCAATATTTTATTAATTTTGGCCAAAAAAGTGTTTTACTGTAAAAAACTTAACTTACGTTATTTATTATTTACACTCCTACCTTAATAGCTCAAGTTCGAAACTTGTTTACTTGCGGACTACCTAGTTTTCCAATTTACGATCAAATGTCTACCTGGAAATGTTCCTGAACGCCTGAGATGGCACAGGTGGTTTGGCCTCCCAATGACCTAGCTGTCCCGATATAAGATTTCCTATAATGGAGAGAACCTTCCCTTCTATTTCCAGCACGTGACTGTTGACATCCTTCTCGACAGCCTCCAAGTGACTCAGCCCTCCCGTGTTGCGGAGACTGTGAGCTTGAGGATTGCTCCCTTGCTGGCTAACTAGAAGATCTGGACCAAACATTACATATACAGTATTTCATGTGGGTTTTCATCGTATACTGGAAAGACAATATATGAGAGTTTTTTGTTGTTGTTAAATATGCATTGAAAATACTTTACACTCATTTTAAAAAAGAAACCATTTTGTAGAGTTGTATGAAGCTGAGAAAATTTTAACTTGGCTTAAAAAAATATATCACCTTTAATTTTGCTCAGAAAACTTTTTTGGATTAGATAGTTTCAAAGTTTCCCATGAAAATATTGACAGCTAAAATAAAATACTCATTTTTGTTCAATCACTACCATTCCGTTTACTCCAAAAGGTAACTTTATGGATTACAGTATTAACCTATCTTATAAGCTATACCATAGCGGAATAATGGAAGGTAAGTTTACTAACTTACAGGGTAAACTAAGGGTACATTATAAATTAATATTAATAGTAAATATATCTTAATTGAAATACTACAAACAATTGTCTAATAAAACATTTTGTAAATGATTTTAGTTTATAAACCAATATAAAATATTTATAAGCATGAAACAACGAACAAAATATATTCAAACTTTAGTACAGCTTTGAGAATGCTCAAATAAGTTTTAGGTCCATTTCGGATTTAAAAAATGACACTCCTAAATTAAATGTTTAATTTTAATCCAATAAATCAGATAATTGAATAAGAACAAAACAAAACATATAAGAAATTAGATATAATAACTAATTATGTTTAGTAACTTGGGTAAACTTTACCTCAAATATTTTCTGTATAACCATTTATTTCTTTTATTCAGTTATTATAATTCTGTTTAAAACTTACCCAACTGTAAATATTAATTAATTTAAAAATGAACATATGACGAGGAGTGAGTATAGTAAAAACTAGTTAGATTAAACTCTCAAATATTGTAAGGGAATATGTAAAGGTTGAATCTAGTTTAATCGAGAAGACAAATTACAAAATATTTAACTCTTTATTACAAAGAATTACCGCATACATAGCGTTAATGAAACTAAATATTTTCCTTGAAAATACTTCCTTTTTATATCTTAACTAGCAAAGAAAACTAATAAAGTAGAGTCTCATCAGTTTGATGTGCACATCGTCATACACGAGACGAACTATCTGGTGTTTGACGGAAAACCAATGATCACAAGTAAAACTAAGATAAAACGCTTGATAGTATTTTTCAAATTCTAATAATACATATATAATATGCTTATTGTTTATGTTTGCATCATTTTTTTATTACTATATGTAATTTAAACACATATAATAAGGTTATATGGAACAGAGCACTAGACTAAATAAAGGTTTAAATTATGAGGGGAGGACTAGCTTCAGTGGTCAAATGGTCGACGGCGTCACTATCTTGTTAGACTGACCTGCTGATGACAGGGAGATTGGGGTTTGAATCTCGATTTGATTCACTTAGGGTGGTTTTTCCTAAATGGTTCCCCAATTTCCTTCCACAAAATGCGGGTGTATTAACTATAAAATACTTTCTTCCTCATCTACATCCCATTAAAATAATTATATATGCGTATAACCTGAACAGGTAGTAAGACCCGATGATAAACAGAATAGTAGGGATAGCAGTCTACTTTCTTGACCTGATGAAGCTGTCTGTGAGTAAAAGATTCTCCTTAAAAATGTATTAGTGTTTTAACTAAACAATTTCTACTCCAGGTAATTACTAATTACTATCAATTTCTACTAAGGTAATTGTGTTGGATATTCCTCCTTATTTTAAACAGAACATATAATACACACTTTTCACAGTTAAAAACATGTGTAGTAGGAGTTTTTGATATTTTGAGATGGGACAGATCCAGTTCAACTTGAAAGTATCGAGACCCTGCTGTATAATATCTCTTGTAGAGTTTCTACAGGCCATAATGTGGCCGTAATACTTGTCAATAAAAACTAACCTTGGAAATGCTTCTTGACATGTGGTATGAGCCAAAGGACAAGCTGAAGGGCTCTCGATGCTAGGGCAAGGTTGGTACTTGTGATGGTTTTAAGACCTGCCAAGTGCAAGGCCCCGGCACCGATCACGAGCTGACAGCATCGTGAGTTGAAAAGAACCAGAAGTTCTGCCAACTGTCTGCAGAGTGTAGGCGCCATGGCAGAGAGGTCTTCAGCACACTGACAATATTCTGTCACTATCTTCAGTAAGAGAAGCACAGTGCTGAATTCAAAATAAAAATAGCAAGTAACAAAACCTACAAGCTTTGTTATATGACACATAGATAGGAACATGTAAAAGGTATAACATAAAGGACAAACGCAGGAAAAGGACACTGGATTCGAACAAATAATATATCTCTATAAGGAAAACCTCTTTTCGCTTTATTGTAGCTTGTGATCCGGTTGCCACATTGTACACAAAGTCCCATCAGCTAATGCGGGTAACGTTTGTCATTGTTGTCTTTAGTTTCAAGGTTATGATTGATTTATAATCATTTACAAATGGTTTGTTACTGCATGTTTTTATCTGCGAGTGTATGCATTTTTTATTTTTCATTTAGTTATGATAAGTATATTTCTGGATCTGAGTAGCTCACAGAACAATTTGAAATTTTGAAAGCAGCTCTCACACTCAATGAGTTTGGCGACCCCTGATCTAAGGCATCACTCTCGCAATAGACTGGGTTGCTACTGACGGTGAGATCGAGGTTCGAATCCCAGTCAAGTGTACTGAGGATTCTTTAGCCCACTCTCCCAAATGCTGATACACTTCCTCTAATTTCAACCTTACTCATCCCTAACACATTAGCGTGGTTAGTATTATGTATGTAACCCAAACGGGTAGTAAAATGTGATGAAGAAAAAATATATTATAATAAAAATATTGTATTTCTATTAAAACTAAATCATTTAGTATGTATAAGTGTAGCAGTCCGACACTCTAGCTCAGTCAGCAGCGTGTCTGTCTACTGAAGTAAAGGTCCCGGGTTCAATTCCTGGCGTGGCCGAAAAATGTATCGATGGTGAAATTTAAGTTTTCTCTTGCACAGTAACAAATTAATGACATGGGGTTGGATATTGTGTCTGTTCTAGATATAAGTTAGTTTATAAGTCATGTGTTAATATAATCAGTCGGTCCATAAAGTGCACATTAAGGACTTCAAACAAATTAAATGAAATATTTAAGTTAAGCATGGATAAAAAACTTACCCCACGACTGCATACTTCTCACTACCGACCAATAGCACCTCTGCTGGTTTACGGTCTCCATTATCAGAATCTTGTATCCGTTTGGGTGTGTAGAACTTTCCTATAACACCATTATAGTTTAATTACATGTTCTCTATTAACAACTACTTAAATGCCACCTCAAATTATATCTGATTGAAGGCTCTTAAGTTTTCAGAATAGTTTCTATCTTTTCATTTGTATATTATAAGAGAGAAAGCAGTAATAAAATTTGTATTTACAAATAAGTCAACACTCCGGTAGAATACATATTGTTTTGTTTTCTGTGGGTTGGAAAGCAGATTTAACTAGTTTAGGAATAATACTTGTAGAAAGGTGAAATTTTAACTAAAATTCCTTATTAGTGTGTCATACATAATCGCGTGACAATTGGCGTTACTTGAAATCAATGATGGGACAAAACATTTATCACACAACATTTAGTTATTATTTATATTTTCTATTTCCTCTTATTTTCATAATTGTTTTCCAAGATTCTTATTCAAATTTAAGATTCAGGATTTGTAAAGTAACGGATTTAATCTTGACTTAAATATTTAAAGAATCTCTCCTTGATTTATCTTTTTTTTAATGACTCGCCAAAGTAATCTTGTTACCTGAAGATGTGATTCTGTCCGCCATATCCTGGAACTCGCCTGGAACATCTGTTTGTTTCCAGCGCTCACTGTCTAAAATTAGACCAAGTTTGTTCTTGCGATCATTATGGAAACGTTGCACAAACTTGCTCGCCTAAAATAAAGCAAAATCGACATAACAAGGCCTTAGATTAAAATACAAACAATTCATAAATTTAAATATCTCAAGTTTTAAAGATAATATAATAAAAAAGCTAGATCATTGTTAATGTTAAGAGGTTCCTGATTTGATTTATGACTCAATTATAAAAAAAATTGGATTAGGATTATTGGCAATAGTTGAACTCGGTGGTCTTGGGGTTAAGTGCTCGCCGCAAGACCGAATGTTTGTGGGTTGAAACCCAGCCAAGGTCGAAAGATTTTTCTTGAGCGATAAAACTCTGTAGCAAAGCCTCCTTCAGAGGAGAAGTGAAGCCGTTGGTTCCATTTCGATTGTGGCATGTAAAATAACCCTGTAAGGTATGTGAAAATACTTTTCCGGTAAAATTGGTAAGCTCTTTCACGCTCACTCAAAGAAATTCAGTGTGGAAGTCAATGGGAAACCACCACACTTCCTGAACTCCCCTAGTACATGGGATTTCCACCAAATGGTGCAGGCAGCAGTAATTCGCCCGAAGGGGTGAGTTCATGCCCAGAGCAGGATGTATGGAAATCACATCAAACAAACCTTTGTGTTGTTGGCTTAGAAGATTTTGAAGAAATGGGTCCAATTACTAAGATATATGCTTGATTGGTTAAACAATATAAAATAAGAAATGAGGTGATTGAATGAGACCTGACTAAAATAAAATGTTACTTAAGATTGAAAATCTTGAATATATTTTATAATAAGTAAATATGATTGGAAAAAGGAGAGCTGAAAACTGACTGACCTGAACTTTGAAAGCAGATTTGAGTGCTGTGCTGGGTCGACCACAAACTTTCTCACAGCTGTCACTGAAGTTGTCGATGACTCGAGCAAGATCACAAACCTGCAAGGCCGTTGCTTTATCGAGCAACCAATACACAGGTTGAGGCTAAAATTAGATCATAAATAGCTATGAGTCAAGTCGCTGCATCAAACTATAGCTTCTCAATTCATAATAATAAGTCTAGTGATATTTTAAATAATAGGAATTATGGAAAATATAGAAAATTAGACTCAGAAGTCAAAATAAGTGAATATAGCTTAGGTACAAAGAGAAGAGGATGGGTAAAAATTAAAGATGTGTCGAATCCTAATTTTAATACTCAAATCGTTTAGTAATGTATAATTTTAGTTAAAATGAATCTATTAAAAATTGAATAAAGAAATTTTCTAAAGGTTTGATATCAAGGACAACTACTATTTTGTTTGTCATATCTATTACGTTATAATGAACAAAAAAGATTCTTTTGAGTTAATTTATTACTTTCATACGATTTTGTGTTATTTGTTGTGTAATTTTGTTATTTTACCCAACTACACAATTCCATAAACTTGTGATTTCTAGTCAAAGCCTTCATATTTGGATTCAAGATCATGTTTCATGATTTGTTTTAAATTTCAAAATTTTTGAATACTAAATGTATTGAGGAATAGAGGATCTATTTCTACTGAAATAATGTGCAAATATGAGATAGCTATATAGCCAAATGAACTAATTTATTTATAAGTTTTTCAAATTAATTATTATAAATAAATGTGAATTAGCCTTTATCTTATACGTTTCTATTACATATTCCTATCTAAGTGTTCAATTTAATTTTTCTCCCTTTTGTGTTTTTTAGTTTCCTATTTTAGAAAGTTGAGCTCATCGTAAAAGCGATAATGTGTTTGTTCTCTTTTATATGCTTCTATCAATCTTTCCTTCCTGCACCTTCCTTCAAATGTAACAAAATAACTTAAAAAACCAAAAGAGGATTTCCTTATGGAAATCAATGTGAGAATAATTTGAGTTATCCTTGTGGTGAAATTAATTTTTGCACAGGTTTCACAACTCACAGCTACTTGCGGTTGGCCCCCTTGTCTCTCTCCCGGCCTGATCTGTGAGGAGATCTTAGCATCATTAACTTGGGCTTGGGCCGACACCAGCTGACCTAGCCTCTCATGAGCATAGTCGCACACGGCCGTCAGCATTTCTCGTAACCTCACAGTCACTCGACGATGCTCGTCTGAGGTTAGGAACTTGTCACCAGGGTTAGAACTGCACACCAATCAGGCAAAAAAAGGAACATCAGTAAACATAGGTTTCTGAGTGGTCTTTCATTTTAAATTTATATGTTTATAAATTGTGTGCACACAAACAAAACAATCTGGCTGGTTGATGTGTGCCAAAATTTTAATTAAAACATAAAAATAGTCAATAAAACTAACATATAAGGTATTGTATGAGAAGGCATGGTTGCATGAGGGAAAGAAAGGAACAATAAATTTACAAAGCGGAATGATGGAAGATTAAAAACAAAAAGCCTCTCAGACTTATGAAAACTTCTGCCAACACACAATTATTTGCCAGAGGAAAAAGTCATGTTCTCCACCTTTATTTTATATTTAACAACCCTATAAATAGAGCCCTGTATTATTATTATTATTATTATTATTATTAGCACCGCGTCTTACTAACCGTTCAGGTTATACGCACGCTAATGTGTAATGGTAGGGTGATTGTGAGATGAAATGGAGGACCTACAGTTTAACGTGGAATCAGAACCACGGTGGAGGCCTGGCATTCCTCACATTCACAAGTTGTGATTAACACACATCTTGTCAGAGGTGAAGGGAGGGTTTGGCAATCAGATAAATCTGTGCCGGGACCGAGGATTGAACCCCGGACCTCTAGCACAGAAGTCTGACACCTTACCCCTAGACCACCAGGTCACCTTAGAGCCCTGTAAAAGTAGTGAGATGCGATAAAGCAAAAATTGCCTTACAAAGATGGAATCAAATACTTTTTCCTTTGATAATTTTTAGATATGATTTACAATGTTTTTGAAAAGTGAAATAAAACGAAATACTCCAATAAAACGAAATAACACCGCTATAAAAAAACAACTTTAAATAAACATGAAATTAAGAAGAAATTAAGCAGATATTTACACCATATTGTAATTTGATTAGTATTTTGTTGTAGTGTAAGCTAATTTTAGGCTACAAAATTGTGAAATATGCAGACAAACTTGACAAAGAATTTTAAAGCAAATATATAAGGTTTCAATAATAAATTTTAATTTTGTATACATTGTCTCAAGATGTAAATAATACTTAAACACTTAAGATAACATGTAATTTTGAATAAACATGAAATAACACCGATAAGTGAGATTTAAAAAACAAAACTAAAAATAAAACAATTTTTTAGCATGAATAGCTGGAGTAAAATAAAAACTAATAAAATGTTGGTGATTTATTTTGCATAAAAAATAAAATGATACCCTTTTATTATTTTCTCAGCCATAGTTGGGAAATGTTGCAGAACCGTCAAAAGAATAGAGTGGGAACTTGAAGTTTGCGAATGTATGAAACAAACAAGTTGATTACTCACGAGACTGACAAGCGGATATCAGGGCTGCCTTCATCCTCAGAATTAGTGGATTTATCTAAGATTTTACCGGCACTAACATCTGACGCCTGCTGCATCACGTCATGCACAGCCTACAACACAGAACACACTGCAATTTTAGGCCAAGGTCATGGTCACAAAAGTTGACCTATACACCTCTGAGCATCTCCGAGATGGAATATTGATTAAGATTAATAGGCTTAGTAATATTCATGTAGTACAAAAAAGCAGAAAAAACAACAACATATTTTTGGTGAATATAAGTAATGTGAGCTAGAAGAGTTTCATTTATATAATTCCGTACAGTATGTACAATTGGTACGCCATATCTTATTGTTACCCTGTGTATGAGACACAGCAGTATTAAATATATATATAATTCAATACAGTATGTACCACTGGTACACCAAAGCTTATAGTTATCCTGTGTATAAGACGCAGCAGTATTAAATATATATATTTAATTCATTACAGTATGTACCACTGGTACACCATAGTTTATAGTTACCCTGTGTATGAGACGCAGCAGTATTAAATATATATATAATTCATTACAGTATGTACCATTGGTACACCATAGCTTACTTTGACCTTGTGTATAAGACGCAGCAGTATTATATATATATAATTCCTATCAGTATGTACCACTGGTAAGCCATAGCTTACTTTGACCCTGTGTATAAGGCGCAGAAGTATTACATATATATAATTCCTATCAGTATGTACCACTGGTACGCCATAGCTTACTTTGACCTTGTGTATAAGACGCAGCAGTAGTTTATTTATAAAATTCCTATCAGTATGTACCACTGGTAAGCCATAGCTTACTTTGACCCTGTGTATAAGACGCAGCAATGTTTCTGTGGTGTCCTCCATCAAACGGAGCCAGTCTTCTAGATCCACCCCCTGCAACTGGTCACCTAAACCAGTTAAAGCCATTTCTGTGTCACCAGATTCACTCGCCGCTACAACCTCTATCACCATCTGGAACAAACACCATGAATAGAACACTTGTATTGTAACTCTGATATTAGAGCTTTGAATTAGTACACCAGGGTTTGGAAACAGGTTTATTGCTCGATTGGTCGATAACCTAAAAAAAACCACATCATCTTAAAAATCGATCTTTGAGTCTTCTAAGCTTATACATTTTTCAAATACTTTCAAAAAATATTTTAGTTATCACCAAAATTTCCTTCATAGGTCACATTATCAATAGTGTTATACAAAAATTAAATGTGAAAATGTTCATTTTATATATTCTATAAATTATTTATAGAAAGGTGGGGAAAGGTAAGGACCAAAATATTTGAGGAAAGAATGGCTCCAAGGAAAAAAAAATATATATATATATACAAAAAAAAGGAGTATAAGTATAGTAAATAAATGATAGGTTATTCGTTACCGCAGGAACTTTGATGAGTTTAGAAGTAGATCAATGCCCAACCAAATACACATAAAAATGAAACAAAACTCTTCAATTATATTAATTTATAAAAAGATGCTCAATATTTAAATTAAACTGCGCTAAACAATTTTATTTCTAATATTAACTGAATTCTAAAAAATACTAACTAATAACCAATCAAATTCTATTTAATAAAATTAATGTAAAGTAAAAAAATAATAATTTGTAATGATTTGAAGTCTTCTTTCAATGTGTTTTTATAGTGTAGGTAATACACTGAGGGTTAATCCTTTTATCTGCAATCATATTTTAGATAACCAACTTATTAATACTGGAAAAATTAATGAGGTCCTATTAGTTTGGATTAGCGATGTTCTACTTTATGTTTATTGTTATTCGACAATTGGTGTTCAAACACCTAAGTGATGTTCTTTATTACCATTCTAATTTAAATATGTTAAGTCCAATTTTAATAGGAAGGACCTTTTGAAAAAATACAAACTTTTTATTGTGGCCAAACTTGATAACATTTTACTATTTTATTACTATTATTTTATAGGTATTGATAGTATTTATTAAAAGTGAAAGCTGCAGATGACATTGACTTGACGTATGAATACGTGAGAGTAGATATAGTAACTTTACAAGCTGTCTGATAATGCCATTCCTATGAAAATTGGGCTGTATTTATAATGTGTAAATATAGAAAAATGACACCTGGACATTCAACAGGAATTTGAGCCCTGGTAATATGGCTATATGAGGAGACAGTTCTAACCGAGCTATTCCCAATCTTGTTATTAGGGTGTCATGTAAATGTTCTTTATTTATGTTTTATCATAGCGATTTACTGATGGATTTCTAGTCTCTTATTCACAGTCTGGCGCGACCATCTTACATCGCTTATCATTGATCACATTACTCAAGCTTACCAACTTGCGCCCCAGCAACCGTGGTTCTTAGATCGGGCCTAGAGGGGTTGACACAATGACAAGTGTGTCGCATAGCATGCTACAATCGCACAGCCTCCACCAATTTACATAGTCACTTCTTTTGAATGTCATCTTAAAAGATGTCGTTGTTTAGACTAGTTAGGAGCAGGCTAATTTATTTTGTGTGTATATCTCCTTTAAGAATACATGAGATAATAGAGGAAGCAAGGGTAAGATGGTATGGGCATGTGATGAGGATGGTAACAGCAAGTGTGCAAGTGAGAGAAGAAGAATGGAAACAAATAAAGGAGGAAGAATGGTGGAAGGAAAGAGGAGTGAGGCATTTTAATAAACTGACATAGCCACAGGCTGGAAACGGTTTATGATTATCTTCTAAAAGAATGATAAATCTTACGCCTATAAGCGAGTAGATAAAGCAATTTTACACTCACAAATTAATATAAAGAGGTTCCATTATATTGTTAATACCTTAAAAAATGAAACTTTGTAAGTAACTTAAATTTAATATTTCTTCATTCCTACCTGTTTAACAATAGCTTTGATTGTAGTGAAGGCTTCTTCTTTGTACATGTCAATGAACTGGAAGTGTTTTTCTCGTAGCATCCCAAAAATTATAGAAACCAACTTGTCCTGAAATAATTAACATTGATAACAACATGATGAATAGTAAGTTTATCTAAAAAGACAACAACTCATGCATGTCCATGCACTTATAGTACATCGCATATTCCTGCACATTTAGTGGTGAGTTTTACCAAATATCAACAAACCAACACTCACATATTTTTTTGGCGTGTTATACTATTTGAAAGCTTATGAAACAGAACATTAATAATAAGTAAGTCGGTAATTTAAAATAAATAATTTTTAGAACCTTAGAGCATGCTTGTAGTGGAAATAAATATTTTAAAATTAGTAAGTCACTATTGAAGAAACTAGAAGCTTGTTTGCAAACACCCTACTTGGCAAGCTGTAGGAGGTTCCACAACGATGATGATGATGAATTCATTTTAACCTTGAAACCAGAAGGAAAAGTGAAGTACAGTATGCTCTGATTTTTTTTATAACACCGTGTATTACTACTTGCTTGGGTTATACGCCCTGATTATTATTGCTGACTCATTACTATAATGATCATTATGTTTTTAACCACTTTTCCTGAACCTTCTTACAAATTTATGTTTTAAATTATGAAACTGATCATACAGATTTGTTTATAACTTTAAATTTTAACTTATCTCACCAGAAAAAACCCGACTAATATTATATAAATCTATCAATCAGATATATAAAATCAATACATTAACTACTGATTCAAATTGGCTTAATTGAGTGGCTGTTTGTGATGAGGCTGATTTAAGTATTTTAGATGTTTGTAGGTGCGTACTTACTCCTTCTAAGACATGCTGGTCTTGCGTTAGCGGCCGATTGAGATCAGCTGTGGCATATCGCTCAAACTCTGTACTCAGCATCTTGTCTATAAGTCGCTCCATCTCAAGTAGTTGCGAGCCAAGGTGCCTGTAACAACATGACAGCAATTTACATTCACTCTTAGTTTTATTGTTTAAATTGTTATTAATTAGGAATGTAGCTATCCGGGAAATAATGGGGGTACATTACATAGTAGAGGAAGCAAGGCTGAGATGGTATGGTCATGTAATGAGGATGGAAAACAATAGAATACCAAAGACAAAGATGGGAGGAAAAGTTAACAGAAAGTGTGCAAGTGAGAGAAGAATGGAAGCACTTAAAGGAGGAAGAATGGTGGAAGGATAGAAGAAGATGGAGGTATTTTATTAAACTGACCTGGTCACAGGCTGAAATCAGTTAATGAAGATGATTAGTGTTATTATTTGTACTTTCAACCCTTAAACTAGACATGATTTGGTTTAAATTACAGCCGGATAGTTTTCTCAATCTCTCTACAAGCTAATGCTGGATAATTTCTTCTAAACTCCTCCTCCACCTCTAACCCCTTCATTTATACAGAACTGGTTAGGTCATGGCCCTGAATCAAGCCGAGGATTGGCGAAAGTTTTGAGAACACTGATCAAAAGAACTGAACTATATTAAAAGCTTACCTGAAGCTCTGAATGCCGGTCAACTCTTCCACGATAATTTCTTGTGTTGTGGAAATGAGATCCAGGGCGGCCACGTAGTCCGGAGCGGAAAGTAGGAGTTGTATAGTAGGCTGGGTCTGGTGTACTGTAGCCATAATCTTGATCTGCAAACAATACAAACCACAGCATATTTCTGGTAACCATTAAACATTAATTCACTTCTGTTTAACTCACTAGAAGTGGTGAGTAGATATTCGATGAAGTACAAAACAGCAACATTGGTGGGGACACAGACTAAACCTCCATCTAATCTGGTTCATGGGTGAGGAGGAGATTGGAGTTTGAATCCTGGACCTGTCCTTTGAAGGGGATTGGATTCCCCTAAGCAATTTCCTCACTCTTACTCCACACAAATGCAGGTACATTTCCTATAAATCATACCTAACTCATTCCTACTCTATTAGGTTGTTAAATGCCAACACACTGGATGGATAGTCAGCCATGACACGGCAAATATTATGTTTGATATTATAAGCCAGCAATTTTTCTATGACGGCTGTACAAATCTGCATTTCATCAAGTTTTGAAATCTTTATATAAATAAATTTAGTCATACCTTTTCATAAACTGCATTGTAATTGCATTGTCTCCGTTCCAGTCTTAAAACATCTAGTGACTTCTTGACCAATGTATTGTCTATATGGTGAACCTTTTCTCTGAAATAAATAAACAACAAATATAATTATGAAAGTATATATGATATTTAATCTATATTACCGAATAGTTTTCATTTAATTTGCTTGAAGAAGTTTGTTGTAATAAATCACTTCCAAAAAATTTTCATATATAATATGAATAAGACATTTATTTAACATGAACCCAAATATACTTTCTGAGATGCACACAACATTTATTTATGATATGTGTGTGTGTGTGTGTGAATGGCAAACAGGAAAGTTTAACCCATGATTACTATTAGTGTTAATCTGGCAACCATATCCTTAGCCAGTCTAGTCCCAAGAAAAGTATATCTGACTGTTTCCCAGGAGTGTAGCTAGCTTTTATTAAGGTTGGTATACATTTTATTTGCAGCAGCATTTACTCCAAGAAACTAACCTTAGTGCTTTGACAACTGTGATGGTCTGTGTCAGCTGTTCCATGAGAGCGTCATGCGATGTCATGGCATGAAAGAATGCGTCCGATTTTTGTGCAACCTGCTGAGCTATTTGTACTTCCACCATATCGAGGTAGTGGGAAAGCTGGAACCAAATACTTTCTGATTACCAATACAGTAGCCTAGAGGCTTGATAGTTCGAGTCGAACAGGACCTGGTTCATCTCGAACTATTGACAATTAGAAATGAATGAGATAGCTGAAAAAAAGTTAAAGTAATTACATGTGTTTTTACTTACTTACTTACCCTATGGCGCTAGGAACTCAAAGAGTTGATTGCCACACCTAAAAAAGTAAGCCACCTATCACTATCTTGAGCTCCAGTCAACCTTATTACACCCTGTCCCTATCTTGAGCTAGTTCTATCCAGTCCACCTCATTACATCCTATCTCTTTCAGGTCCTTTCTAATGTTATCCTCCCATCTGCGTCTAAGTCTTCCCAATGGTCTCTTCCCATTGGGTTTGCCAATCAATACTCTGAACATGGTTCTAGATTCTCCCATTCGCGCTGCATGTCCTGCCCACCGTAATCTATGAGACTTTATTATCCTAACAATGTTTTGTGATGAGAACAGGGTATATAACTCATCATTATGCAACCTCCTTCTCTCCCCAGTATCCCCATCCCTTTTTGGACCAAATTTCTTCCTTAGCACCTTGTTTTCAAACACCCTAAAACTTTTTTCATCATATAAATTAAGAGACCACGTTTCACACCCATAGAGAACCTGTAAAATTATTGTTTGGCATATTGTGAGTTACATGTTTTTAGCTATTAAAAGTACTAAATAAATATTTTTTAATTAGATAATATAAAAATAATTAATTAAATACAAATATATGTTGGTATTAATGGAATTTGAAAAAAACCTATCAAGGTTTATTTTTTTGTTTTTGATCATTGCATTACTACATAACCTCGCATCATTCATCCTATGTAAAAGGATATGCACTGGACGTATCACTACCTTGAGCTATCTGAAACCAAGAACTACCAAGAATCTAGTTTTTATAGGTGACCTGGCGGTCTAGGGATAAGGTATCGAACTTTTGTGCTGGGGGTCCGGGGCTCAATCCTCGGTCCCGGCACCGATTTATTTGATTGCCAAACCCTTCCTTCACCTCTGACAAGACGTGTATTAATCACAACTTGTGAATGTGTAGAATGCAAGGCCTCCACTGTGGCTCGAATCCCATGTTAAACTGTAAGTCCTCCATTTCATCTCACAATCACCCTACCATTACATAATAGCATCAGTGCATATAACCTGAACAGGTAGTAAGACGCGATGATGATGATGATAATAATAATAATAATAATAATAATAATAATAATAATGTTTAAAAACATTATGTTATAACAGAGTAACGTGGCTAACTAAATGGAATTTTATTTTGTTGGCTTAAATATAGTTCTGAATGTTTTTGATTGTGTTTAGAACTTTTATTTAATAAAAACTATTTAAAAAAAAGACAGTTAACGTCTAGCAAGTGGCGAATGCTGTTTACTTTATTTATCAGCTACAGTACAATTTTCATAGGAATGGCCATTTAGAAAATACACACATATTTTGTTGTGGTCAACATTTGTAACATTTTACGATTTCATTAGCATTATTTTATAGGTATTGATAATATCCATCAAAAGTGACTTGACGTAAATCTAGTAGCTTTTATAACAGTAAGATAATGCCCTTTCCAAGAAAATTGGACTGTGCTTATTGTTTTCTTCAAACATGACACAACACTTTTTATCTTTACCTTTTCCTGCAATAATTTGCCTGAATTTTGTGTGGATTTCACAATATCCCGACCAGCAATAGGTGAAATAGTTTCCTTAGAAAATGGATACACAGCATTGAAATTTTCTTCTTTTGAGAGATCTAAGTTTGGTTGTAAGAATATTTTGGGGATGTTACTGACATCAAATTGCTGATTCTTATCTATTGGAAACATAAACAAAAATAATTATCATGAGCGATAAAAAAAAATTGTCTCACATTCACGCATGCACACACATACATGAAACAACCTCCAACCCCTTTCCCACTGACAAAGATACTCTATTACACATTTTACAATACTTTACAAACTAATATTTTCTTTATTTCAGATCAAGGAAGCAAAAACTCGATAAGCTATCCCATTTCCAGAAATGTTTATTAATTTGATCCTCGACTCTGGGGCAGATCTATGTGGGTGACAGGGTCAGGTGATGGACAAAAATAATATTAGAATTTAGCCAAAATAAACAAATCTGAGCAAATCAACAGAAAAGGCAGTAGGAAAAGAGCCAGGCGAATGGACAAGAATTTATATTATAGAAGGAAAATTCAGATTGAGTTATTGCAAAGATTGTTAAGGGTAAATAACAGTGTCATTGTTGCGTCTAATCATGACATGGCTAAGGACAACTTTGGTGGAAAGCAGACTTGTTGGACCTGTTCTTTTGCATGTGCACAATTATATAACTTTAGACCCCCATCAAGTATTTGAGCGGTAACTTATGCCAAAATTAGCAAGCACAGAATGGTCATGTAAATAATTTATAATCTACATTTAATACATTTTATAAATAATTATTTGTTTTATTTATTCCAATCTTTTTTTCAGAATTATCTTAAAACACTACTTTTAAGGGTTAAATTGTCGGTGGGGTTGGGGGGTTATTCCATTCATCCAAGGCCTCCAAAAAGTGCTTCCTGAATCCACGCCTGCCTGGTCTAAATAATATTTACTATGGATCCAGCAGTAGACATAAGTTATGCAATAACTTTGACTATATTAGAATATTAAGAAATCTCATGTATAACCTGTATAAAGGTATTGAAAATTCTCTTTTAATAATAATTTTCGGCACAAATTGGCAGTTGCTTGCTTACCTAGTGATCTCACAGCTTTAAGGTTTGGGAAATGTTGCAAAAGTTCGTTGTGAGAAGTTAATTTAGGAGAAGATGCATTCATCCGAGCATGTTTGCGATACCTCTGAAATTTCACACACCAAAAAAAAAGTATAATTATATACCAAGTGAGATCTAAATGTGCAGAATGTACAGTTTTAAATTCAATTATTTTGGTTTAAAATACATGTATTGGTTTTATCACTTACCCGAGCAATTTTTTTGAAGTAGGCCTCAAAATGTACCAGAGTAATATCTGGTAAATGACCAGGTTTAGGAATATCAGTTTTTTCTACAAAACCATCTCCCCATGTTCTAGTGAAGAAATCTCTCTGTAACATGTATGTGCTTTAAATTAATATTAGGATTACATTGTTTTCTCAAATTTAAGCAATATAAGGATACTTGTAAAAAAATAAACACTGTATTAAAAAAAAAGCTCTTTATTTTATGTCTTACAAATTGGAATTTAAAAACATTTGAATTTTTTGGGTGCTTTCTATATTATGGTTATTTTGGACTATACACAACTTAAATGACTTATCTGACTTAACGTCACAGAATGATGTGGGTAAATTTAAAGAAAATGCACTAAAATTCGCCATGTTAGGTCCGATAATGTAGGCATTATTAGTAGGCTCCAAATATGTTTTATTTCTGTGTTTTCAAAAGGATCTAAACAACACTGGTTTCTTGTGAGCACTTGAAACAGATACGGATTATAGTGGTTTTCAAATGACTTAGTTACATGGTGTCTCCAGATGAGATCTAAATACAAGTATTGTGTAATTTTTCACAGTTTGTAGAATATGTACTCTAGTGTGCTTCTGGACACAAACCATCTATTTAATATATTTAATAGTCAAGACTTGCAACATAAGCATCATTAGCTATTAATTAATTATTAGAAAGGGGATAGAACAAATCGATTTTCACTAAAAATTAAAGAATCGTAGCTATTTATTTTATCACCGTGTCTTACTACTTGTTCAGATTGTAAACATGTATGAAAAGTACTCAAATGGAGTAATGAGGAGGAAGGAAGCATTTTATAGGTAGTCTACCTGCATTTACATTGAAAGAGAGTGGGAAACCATTTAGGAAAAGCCACGCTCAGTAGACCCGGCTAGGATTCAAACCTTGATCTCCCCATCTTCAACAGGCCAGTCTAACACGAGAATGATGCCTTAGGTCATTCAGCCACTGAAGTGGGCTGTACCAAATTAATTTCATGAATAATATAATGGAATTAACTAAATAAGATGTATAAAAAGTTATCTTAGTCATTTATGCATGTATTTAAACATGGATTTCAGATTTTCTGCAGATTATTGTGGGGGGAGGGGGGGAAGGCATCACCCCCTATAAGCCTCTCGTGACCAGTTTGATCTGAACCAGTATTTTCCAAACTTTCACCAGTCGTGTACCTCTTATGGAGTCATGTCCTAACCAATGTACCCCTTCCAGATTTCCAATATACAAAAGTAAACTAACTCCTGCTACCAGTAGGCCTATCTTATAAAGTATAAATGGTCATTCCAATATTCTAATGAAGTTTTAGCGGTAAACTAAATATATTCATGAGAGAGAGAAATAAAGGCTGAGGAAGTCAATGATATCATAATAAAAACAGAGTTAATTTGATAATCGGACTTACTTTACTTGAAATTACTTACTTTATGGCATTAGGAACTTGAAATTTCATTGCTGAACCCACAAAGTATGCCATCTATCCTTATCTTGGACTAGTTCCATTCATTCTACCTCATTACACCCTATTTCTTTCAGATTCATTCTAATGTTATCCTCCCATCTGTGTTTAGGTCTTACCAATGGTCTCTTTCCATTTGGTTTACGAGTCAATACCTTGAACAGTGACTTACCACTATAAGAAAATATTTTATGATTAATAAAACTCAGTGGTAAGACGTGTAATCTCAGTAAGGAAAACAATGGTATAAACCTTTATATTACTTAAAATATAAATGAACAACTATTTTAAAGTAATACATGCCTGTTTCCCCTTATTGGGATCGTTTAGGACCGCAGGTAGGTTCTGCGCCGCCGAAAAAATAGTCCATTGCTGGCCATCCATTACAACATTGGGCTGATTGCTGACCTGATGACCCGATAACTTTCTCAAGTGACCTTTCCGAGGCAAAGCTCCAGAGTTTGCATGATTTTGAAATATATGATGTTTGTATACATGATCTTCGTAATCTTCATCGCTCACACCCTCTACAGGCAGAGACGAGCAAACACCATTGTACCCGTATCGACAAACGTAGGAACCACCTTCTCTAGTACAGTGCCTTTCACGTAGATGCCTATTATAAAATAAAGGTACCATACATTTTATCATAATTTAGAAATGTTCTTACCCCTCACATAGCCTATAATATGAATAAATCATGTCTGTGGAGTCGGTACGCCAAGCTTTCGACTCCGACTACTCTTTTTTTACTGTCCGACTCACACTCCAATGCTGACTCCGACCTCTTCATAAATGGCTAATGTATATTAATTAGTAATACTATGATTAGTAATTATCGCAGTAAAATGCTCCAATACCAATTACTTTATGGGAAGCTTCTTTGACATTGTGAATTATATTTAAATAAATATGTCAATCCAAATTACAAATTTTGATCCTTTTTGAAGCCGGAGTCGGTACATTTTACTGATTCAAACTCCATCCAAAATTACTTCTGACCAAGACTCTACAGCCCTCGAATAAATACATGAGAAAACATCGCAAACTATTTATTTATTTGAGATATTTAATGTGAACTTTCTGAAGAGAATGACTATACAGGCACAAGATAGTTTCTATGAGCCAGAGTGAAAGGTCCCACCAATTTTGCTGGGAAATGTATTTTCACACACCTTCAAGGGTTCTTTTACATGCCACAATTGACAGTAGTTTCGCTGCACTCCTTGAACCAGGTTTAGTCCTTGGGCACTAGGGAGTGCTAGTTAGGCTATAGTTTTCAGTGATATCAGCACTCCCAAGTGAAACAACTCTCTTTCAAATTGTTTGTTGTAAAGGAGTGGTGGTCCAAACACAATAGTTCATGTACCAGTAATCCCCCCTACAACTCACCTCATTAGCCCCTTTCAATGAACCAACCTTTTCAGACAAGTATTTATTTATTTGAGGTATTTAATGTGCACTTTCTAAACTGACTGATTACATCAGCACACGCTAATTTCTATGAGTGAAAGCAAAAGAGTCTACCAATTTTGCAAGGAGAGGTATTTTCAAATACCTTCCAGAATTCTTTTACATGCAGCGATTGACATGGGACCGACGGCTTTACTTCCACTCTGAAGGAAGTTACATTACAGAATTTTATCGATCAGTAAAAATTTGTCGACCCCGGCTTTGTTTGAACCCATAAACATCGAGTCGTGAGGCGAGCACTTTACTCCCAAGACCATGGAGGTTGATTTCAGACAAGTAACTAATCGACAATATTTGAAGAATGTTTACAACTAAATCATTTGCTTGTAAATAAATAAATAAAAATGTATTAATAATAATAATAATAATAATAATAATAATAATAATAATAATAATAATAATAATAATAATAATAATCCATTGTATTTTAGGCTTTCTTTGTAATTTGCAGTCTGAGTAGGTTCTTTTGGTGGGTGGAGGGTTGGGGCTGCTACCTAAACCTATCTTTCTGAAACCTGGTTTATTGACACAAGAAGATAATTTTTGTTTGGTTAATAGTATACCCATATTTTTAAAATAATAATAGTAATACTTAGCACCACGTCTTAATACCCGTTCAGGTTATACGCTTAAGTACTAAATACGCTAATGGGTTTGGAATTGGGAAGGTTGAATGTAGAGGAAATGAACTCATATTTGCGTGGAGGGAGAGTGGAAAACCATTTAGGGAAAAACTACCACAGTTCACCCGAGCGAGATTCAAACCTCGACCTCCCTGTCCTCGGCAGTCTAGCTCAACACGAAAGTAGGGCGTTAGCTAACTATGCCACCGAGGTGGGTATATTTTTTAAAGTAAATCTTTTTAAAAATGCTTGATAGTGCTGTCGTCACTTGGGACTGTACGATACATAGCTATCCTCGTGTTGAAGGACTCAAGCTCTCACACAAGAGTGCAGCCATTTTAACCTGGAAGCTGTGGGTTCGGTGTATACCTTGTCTGTGCCCTAATTAGATACAAAAACATATTCTTTTACTAAAATAACTTGTAATCACACTTAATTAATTGGACAAGAGATTGCAATGTTAAGTTACTTAGTGGAACGGGAAACATCAATCCCTTTTCAACTGTAAATATCAAGATTTTTTGTATTACCAATATTATTATTTTTAGATCTTGATGAAATATTTATTTCCTTAATGTTGACACCTATTTAAAATTAGGCCTGGAAGTCTGAGTTTTGCTACTATACTAAAGTGTTAGTGGGTGAGGTATTATTAGCTGTCCATACTATTCCTATAGCCTATTTACATTAGGGCCTAATGAGAAAGTCACAAGAAATGTGGAGTTTTAAAGTAGTCTAAATGTAGCCACATTCACATGTATGGAGAGCGAGAATTTAAGTAAATTTAGGAGAATTTACCATCAGTATACTAGACTAGGATTTGAATCCCAACCTCCTAGTCACTATAAAACTAGGCCAGACAAAACCGATGCCTAATCTTTGTGCCCAACGATGCAGGTAATAATTGGTTATGTTATTTTTTTTTATTGTACTGCAACATAGCATGATAGTTTAGACTATTTTGTTTTCTAGAATGGTGTAGTTTTAGTTTATCCTATCATACTTAGTACTTACTCTATGGCATTAGGAACTCAAAAGTTCAATGACAAACTTACAAAAGTACGCCACCTATCCTATCTTGAGTTGGTTACTATCTAGTCCACCTCATAACACCCTATCCTTATCTTGAGCTGGTTCTATCCAGTCCACATCATTTCACCCTATCCCTATTTTCAGCTAGTTCTATCCAGTTCACATCATTACATTCTATCCCTATCTTGAGCTAGTTCAAGCCAGTCCCCCTCATTTCACCCTATCCTTATCTTGAGTTAGTTCTATCCAGTCCCCCTCATTTCACCCTATCCTTATTTTGAGCTAGTTCTATCCAGTCTCCCTCATTTCACCCTATACTTATTTTGAGCTAGTTCTATCCAGTCCACCCCATTACACCTTATCTCTTTCAGGTCCATTCTAATGTTATCCTCCCATCTGAATCTAGGAGGAAAAGAGGGCCACTCTTTTGTCTTGATCCTTTTACTTCGATTGGAACACAGCCCACAACGTTTGGAGGCACCCGGACAGAAGGGTCCGTCTTAGCTTGGCTGGCACACTACTCTAACAAGAAGATCGAGGTTTGAATCCAAGAATAGGGTGTATTGAGTTGGCTTTTTTCCTATAAGGTTTATTATTATCATAAACTGTTTAAATTCACATTCTGGCTCAAGTATTAATATTCACTATACGACTATACACAAATATTACCGGTATCTTAAAAGTATTTTGGAAGAAAATGTTACATTTGTTTAATTCAACGCTAAACAAATCAAACCAATATGCATTTTAGCTAACAATAACTTTTTGATTACAGGTGGGTCTTGGCTTAAATAATTAATCCTTGTAGGATATCCAATGAAACAAAAATAATACAATATGTTTGACATATTGACAGTCTCTACTATCTCAAAAATTAATAATTAATCTAATATGGCATAGACCTATAACCTTGTTGATGGTTTTTTTAAAAGAGTGTATTAATCTTAACCTTAAAAGCTTGGTGGAAAAAATTATGTCGACTTCATTATAATGTTAATAAGAGTTTTAAATAGTAAATAAAGGTTAAATTAGATTGAATACATACCGAGCAAAATCTTGTTGAACTTTAAACTCAAAGTTGGTGCAGTAAATACAACTACTCCACGCATGTTTTATGTCTGACGACCGTATAACTTTGGCCATGATCATAATATTACAAAGATAAGAAAAAAGGCCACTAGGCCAAACCATATACGTTATCACATGCTTAATTATTCATTATCATGCTAGCTTAAGACAGGTACAAGTCTTACAAGTTACATGATAATAATTTGATTATAAAGGTCTTGCAACCTTCATATGAGTTGGTAAAGATAGCACAAAAAGTACAATATAAATCGTTATTTCTATTTTTTAAAACTGTTTAATGAAAACTTCTATAGAATCTCTTCTTTCAATCGTTACATAATTTTTTTAACTTTTCTGATAATGCTCTGAAAATCGTCTGCTTGATGACGTTTAATAAACTCAGACATTTTGTTTACAGGTGTGCCAATTAATCTCAGGCTAGACATTATTCTTAGCCGTGATAATAAATGTATTTGTTGTAAGATTGGTATGTTTGAATTCGCTCTTTACAAAAATTTTAATTAATTATTTGGTTCAAAATACTTTTTTTATATTTTACTATTCAACAAAATTTTGCGTTTTGGTATCCAAATGAATCTGATAAAGTTTTACTAGTTTACAAAATACACCAACATCGTTGTATAGTAGTTGTAGAGTAAACAATGAGTCATCTAAATAGACAATTAGAGTTATCTTAACCTACCAAAGTATACCTTAGTACAAGTTTCTGGAACTACCTGTAATTTGAAAATAAATAAATCTTAATGCTCTCAGTCAGGGATTGAATCTGGGTCTCGCTGATCAGAGTATAATATAATATGATACTTCAACACGATAAACACACATCAAATATGGCCATCTTTTTAATATATGGTTCAAATGGTCATACTATCGATAAATAGAGCTCGAACTAGAGTAGATACTGCTGCTTCCTTTTGATTTTATTTAGAACTACTAAGAAAACTGAGCTATGCCGATGGGTCTTTCAATAGGTTTGGCTAATAATAAAGACTTATTAAAGATTTAAGCCATTAACTATAAAAAACTTAATACTTAGTTTTATAAAAATAAGTTAAGTAAAATAATATATTTTAGATAAAGCCATATTTATTAGGTCAGAGTATAAGTGTTTCATCATTGGTGTATTTTACTATTAGTTTACCGCTGACAAAGCTTAGGTGTGGAAAGGTGCCCTGATAATTTTTTTCTTGTAAATTTATACTTACCTGGCGTAGGGGTTACCTTAATCAACAAGGAGGTTCCCCCAGGATGAGGCCCTTGCATTGCACTTCGCTTGGGTTGACCCCTGCGATAGTCCCAAATGTGGATTACTCGGGCGCGTAATTTTTGGTAGTCGGGACTGCGTACGCGCAGTCCTGGTCCATAATACACCACATTTATTTCACAATNCGCGCAGTCCTGGTCCATAATACACCACATTTATTTCACAATCATAGGTAATGATAAACTTATTAAAAGTATCTGTGGAACATATTTGCAAATTTACACATTAAGACTCAAATTCATACGTTAATTCTATTAAGGGTTTTTTTTACGATCAATTTTGGTTATCAAATCGGTCTCTAGGCTTCTTTAAAGTCTATATTAGTCTGGTTTGGAGGTACCATTGTTCGATTTCATATCATAAAGGAAGAGATTTGTATTAATTTTAAAATTTTCCCCAATCTAAAATAAACAACAACAAACAGTTAAATAACTTCAGCTATTGCTATTTATTCATTAATATCAGAACTGGCATCCACATTTGTAAATACAATTTATGACTAACTACTACAATGTGATATGTGGCTGATCAAAGTTTTTTTTAAATAAAATGTTATGACTAGGGGGCGGATTTTACCCTAAATGTCTTTTTTAGTCCTATGTTTTGAAAAGTAGGCTTTTGAGGTATAATTTTATTTTCGATGATTGCAAATACAATGTGATAACTTTTATAGTGCCTATAAATGCCTATTTCTTTGTTTAATGCCTATTTTACAAATGGGAGCCTTAAAGTGCCTTTTTTCTATCTCTCTCTTCCTCCCACCCTTTTTTTTT
>CABFWO010006061.1:11606-30474 GCA_902155825.1 Timema genevievae
TTTGGTTTTTATATGTATTTGTGGACCCCCCCCCCTTTTCCAGGGTGGTCCGAACCCCCCAGACCCCCACCTTTCTACGCCCTTAGTGACTATTGCTTTGGTTTCGATACATTCACTCTAATACTTAGAAGATTAATCAAACAAAAAAAAAATTCAATTGATGTGTACAAAGATTATTTTTCAAACTGTACAGAATTACTTACTTTTTTTTAGGTACATTTAATTCTAAGAACCAAAGTAGTATCCTGCCGGACAAAAATACAATATATTTCAGAGCCGGCTATTATTGTTGCTTGAAACTAAAAGGCTGGCAACCCTGTTGCTAGCAGACTTGTAGGGCACTGAGCAGGAATCAATGTTGCCAACTGTACGATCTCGATACTACTTTTTATATAATTTCACCGCCCGTACAATCAAGTTTTAGGATACAGTGGAGCGTCGTTAATCCGGATCGATCGGGACCGGGACCCATCCGGATTACTGAATTGTCCGGATTTCAAATGTGCTTTTAATAACTGTATACATACGTAATGTATTGACTAGAGGATACATGATGCTTGGGAGTCTACTGTATTGCAAAATAGAGGCTGAAGGGTTCGAAAAATACAGTACACAAAATATTTTAATAAAGTATATTGAATAAGAACATGTACATTATGTAATTTAGATTAGTAACCCTACAATACTTTTTAGAAAAAAAAAATCTACAATAATTAATGGAAACTTACTGGGTAAAAAAGTCCTCCCCTACCTGCTCTCACCACCGATCCGGATTTGCGACGCTCCGGATTTTGGACGTCCGGATTTCCGACGCTCTACTGTATTTTCTAAAACTAATAACCTGTGACCCTGTTATAAAGTAACACATTTTATATAAATTATTATTGTTTATGAAAATCGGTGGATTTATAAATATAACGTCAGAATGTATTATCCTACTGGTTTAAATACAATCCATTTCAGGTCCTAGTACTATCGCTAGAGACTGTATAGTTGGCAACACTGGCAGGAATTGTAATCAAGAAGACAGTGATTTTGTAAACTCTTATTACTGGACAAATATATGGTTTAATGATTTTTTACTAACTTATGAACTTCGTTGGTTGAAAACACCCAAAATGAGTTTAGTTTTACTAAGTGACAAATATGTTTTAATATTTTTACCTTATAATGCTTTACGAGTTATTTTAAATCGTGTTATTCAAAGTGACATAACCTCCAATGTCAAATCCTATGGAATGCGAGTTTCATATTTGTATACAAATAATAAGATAAAATGTAATTGCAGGATATTAAATAAAATGAATCCTATAATTTTTAACAACTAACCATACATTTTTGTTTATTTTGGAAAGGTAAGTAGTCAAAAGTGTTTTGGGGAAAATGTAGAATAATCATTCAGACTCAATGCTTACCTATTAATCCTTTCAAATTAAGTTGATCAATGTTTTGAATTGTTGTGCCCCGTTTAGTTGGTAAGCTCAACGTCTGTTCCTTAGAATAGTTCTATATTGCTACTTAGTTCTAAATAAAATGGTATTTTGCCACCATAGGGAAAAGTGGGAGCGGCTATTTTCGTATTAATGTTTTAGTACTATATAGCCTTACAAAAGACTGAAAATTATAGGCCTAGTCCATTTAATTTTTTCCCTCATTTTACTTACTTTGAACCTTTTTGTTTTGTTTTAGTTTTAAATATAACTAGGTTTGTCTGATGTGGCCAAAACACTGATATTACAGCCTAGATCTTAATTTATTTTAAACCTTTTATCTATTAGGCCCTGAAATAACTTAAGCCTAACTAGCTTTTAGGAAGAGGATAATATAGTTAAGTTAGAGGAAGTGTACCTGCATTTATGTAAATGGACAGGGATAATCCTTTATGAGAAAGCACTCAACATCATTATAAACAGAACAAAACTGACAGATTAGTCCAAATGGTTGCTGGTGCAGTTAAAGGAGGTATTTGCTGTTTTCAGGGCCACAATGGATCTCACAACCCACAAATATAAGGACACTTTGCAGCAATTTAATAATCTGGATAAAAGTATTCCCTACACAAAGAGCGCTGAGACGATAAGACTGGAGCAAGAACTCCACGAAGCGATATTCGCAAGGATCAAGGAGGAAGATGTGGAGGTAATGACATGAGGTGTCATAAACTGTGACTAGTAGTGACAGGCCTTGTCAACTGTAACTAGAGCTAAGCTGTCAAGGTAGACTAGCCAGCTAACTAAGCTGTCAAGACAGACTATTCGGCTAACTGAGCTGTCAAGGCAGAATAGCTAGCTAACTGAGCTGTCAAGACAGAATAGCTAGCTAACTGAGCTGTCAAGGCAGAATAGCTAGATAACTGTCAAGGCAGACTAGCCAGCTAACTGAGCTGTCATTGCAGACTAGCCAGCTAACTGAGCTGTCATTGAGGCATATCAGCCAGCTAACTGAACTGTCATTGAGTCATATCAGCCAGCTAACTGAGCTGTCAAGGCAGACTATCCAGCTGAGTTGTCAAGGCAGATTAGCCAGCTAACTGAGCTGTCAAAGACTAGCCAGCTGAGTCGTCAAGGCAGCCTAGTCAGCTAACTGAAGTGTCAAGGTAGACTAGCCAGCTAATTGAACCATCAAGTTAGACTTTTTAACCAACAAACTTCACTGTCAAGGCAGGCTAATCAGCTAACTGAACTGAAGAAATAGGACTAAATATCAATTTTTTAAAAATAAACTCAAATTTATTGTAACAATCTTGTATTCACCTTTTAAAAATTCACTCGGGACTCATGAAAATTTACTAGCTGGCGGTTTGCTTGTAAATATGCAACTGTAGTTTCCTCCCATTCATTAACTCTTTCCTCTTCTTTCATTACCTCTCATTGGGTGAGAAGAATTGACATTTTACAGCGTTGTCATTGTTTAATTGAACAACAACCTAACATTTTTTTGCATGGGTTTCAAAATCCTTATATCATATCTTACTTGTCAAATTCTTTTTCTGGTGGCTTGATATTTCTTGTTGACAATTTTGCTTTCTTCCCTAATTGCTGATCTGAGAAAATATCTGATAGTTTTTCTGGTGACCAATATAAAACAAAAGCATAATAAATACTGTATTTCAAGCAGAAAATCCAACCATACACTATTGTGTTTGCCCCTGTAAGTAGGGGATATGGTATCGAAAGAAAAATATCGCTACCTTACTAGTA
Source organism: Timema genevievae (assembly GCA_902155825.1). Taxonomy (NCBI): domain Eukaryota; kingdom Metazoa; phylum Arthropoda; class Insecta; order Phasmatodea; family Timematidae; genus Timema; species Timema genevievae. The sequence continues at coordinate 14,807 of CABFWO010006061.1, forward strand.
TCGAAAGAAAAGTATCGATAACAGTAAATATCAGTATCAAGATTTTAATCTGGAAAAAAAAAATTTTTTTTCATTTAATAATCTCAACTTTTGCATGATAATAATTTAACCATTTTATATTATATTTAGATCTATCGCGTCTATGTTATATGTTGGAACTTGGAAGGTATGATGATGGATGTTATGAAAGGTTTTACCAAATCAGCTTTCAAAATATTTATGAAAATGTAGCTAATGCTAATAGCTAAATATAATTAGTAATATATTTTTTCAATCTATTTTGTACCCTTCTTTAACCAAAGTAAATATTTAATCCAAGCATGAGTGAAGATAACAAAAAAGTTGTTTCTTTCGATACCGTAGTGTGAGTTCTAATATCAGTAAAAATATTGAGTAAAAAAATACTAGTATCGAAAGGAAAATATCAATATTAGTAAAGGATTGATACCTTTTTCATATCCCTACTTGTCAGGAATGTGTGCACTCCAACCATCTTGTGTATTTGTGTAAACCTGCCAAGATTAGATTAAATTACTTGTAAAAATACTCTTTATACCCTTCTTATAAACCCCAGAAACTGACACCCCATGGTTGTCCACAGGATCAATTCTAATGCAGAATCAAATTTGATTACCTAACTGGAAATAACAACCTAAACACCTTTGCACCAAAGTGGAAAATAACAACCTAGACACCTTTGCACCAAAGTGAAAAATAACAACTTAGACACCTTTGCACCAAAGTGAAAAATAACAACTTAGACACCTTTGCACCAAAGTAGAAAATAACCTAGACACCTTTGCACCAAAGTGGAAAATAACCTAGACACCTTTGCACTAAGTTTTTCTGGATACCAAGTGACTCAGGATAGCTTGTTGTTAGAACATTGTCGGTGACCTGGCGGTCTAGGGGTAAGGTGTCAGACTTCTGTGCTGGGGGTCTGGGGCTCAATCCTAGGCCCCGGCACAGATTTATCTGATTGCCAAACCCTTCCTTCACCTCTGACAAGACGTGTATTAATCACAACTTGTGAATGTGAGGAATGCCAGGCCTCCACCGTGGTTCGGATCCCACGTTAAACTGTAGGTCCTCCATTTCATCTCACATTGTATTTTACAATAATTACCGTATTATTAATAAATGTGTAATTTTGTCAAACACAATCTGAGGACTCTGATTCCAGGAACTAACATGCGAAGTTTCTCCAGCAGTGGATGCCAGTAACTGGCAGAGCTCTGGTACTCTACGGGAGAATGCCTACACTCTGCCGACAAATGAAAAACCAGACGACAGTGCAGCAGTTACCAGCATGCTGCCTTCTGAGCTGTGAGTAACGAGTCTGATATTTACAACTTGTGTGCGTTTGACACATCAACTTAACATTGCACCATTTTTATTACTTAACTGTGAATGGTCTTGGTCAAAGTTAGCCTGCTAATTGTGTTGAGCCAAGAAGTATTTTCTCTTGAAATGCTGTGTAGGAGAGTATTTTGTCTTGAAAGGCTGTGTAGGGGAGTATTATGTCTTGAAAGGCTGTGTAGGGGAGTATTATGTCTTGAAGGGCTGTATAGGGGAGTATTATGTCTTGAAAGGCTGTATAGGGGAGTATTATGTCTTGAAAGGCTGTATAGGGGAGTATTATGTCTTAGAAAGGCTGTATAGGGGAGTATTATTTCTTGAAAGGCTGTGTAGGGGAGTATTATTTCTTGAAAGGCTGTGTAGGGGAGTATTATGTCTTGAAAGGCTGTATAGGGGAGTATTATGTCTTGAAAGGCTGTGTAGGGGAGTATTTTGTCTTGAAGGGCTGTATAGGGGAGTATTATGTATTGAAAGGCTGTGTAAGGGAGTATTATGTATTGAAAGGCTGTGTAGGGGAGTATTTTGTCTTGAAAGGCTGTGTAGGGGAGTATTATGTATTGAAAGGCTGTGTAGGGGAGTATTATGTCTTGAAAGGCTGTGTAGGGGAGTATTATGTCTTGAAAGGCTGTATAGGGAAGCCTGCGATTGTTAACAAAGATATTTTTAATTCATCATGAAACAATTTGGTAGGTAAATTAGCCTTTACAAAGTTGTCTACCCTGATTTTGGTTGGAAGAACAGTAGAGAAAATTTAAGCATATTTATTTGGCCAACATTGATAATATTTTACTATATTATTTGTGGTATTCTCTAGGTATTGATAATATCTATCAAAAGTGACACCTATAGATAACATGACTTGATGTAAAAATATATTTAAATTTTTTTTGATAACTTTAGTAATTAACTTCTTCTGTTCTTCCAATAAAAATCATACTATACCTACTTAATTGCTTACTTTATGACATTAGGAGTTTTAATGTTCATTGCTGCACTTAAAAAAGTATGCCACCTATCTTTATCTTGAGCTAGTTCTATCCAATACCCCTCATTAAACCCTATTCCCATTTTGAGCTAGTTTTATCCAATCCACCTCACTACACACTATCTCTTTCAGGTCCATTCTAATATTATCCTCCCATCTGTGTCTAGGTCTTCCCAATGGTCTCTTACCATTGGGTTTGCTAGTCAGTACCCTGAACAAGGTTATAGAACCTCCCATTTGCGCCGTATGTCCTGCCCACCGTAATCTACGAGACTTGATTATCCTAACAATGTCTTGTGATAATTACAGGGTATGTAACTCATAATTATTTAACCTCCTCTCCTCCTCAGTAGCCTCATCCTTCTTTGAACCAAATATCTTCTTAATCACCTTATAAGGTAAGAGACTACTTTTCACACCCACAGAAAACAACTGGTAAAATGATTGTTTTGTATATTCCGAGTTTTACGTTCCTGTACAGCAGGCGAGATGTCACCAACTTACTGATAAATTAATAATATGCATTTCCCAACTGTATTATTTTACTAATATCCAATCTAGTATCGTTATTGCTGGTTAAAATTGTTCCTAAATATATTAATAATCATAAACCTTGTCAATTAATATGTTACTCATAATAATCTCTAAATTACCATCCTGCACTACTTAAATGAAAGTTTAATTTCAAATGAATGTTAGTAAAACATTGGAAAGGGGATTTGTTAAAATCTTTTGTTAGTTATTTTATTTTTCCCTATTTAACAAGGGGACTCCTTTGTTGTACCCTTTTAGAGGACCCAAACAAGGCGCACAATATATAATCAGAAAGGAGAAAATGAGACTAGGAGTACTTTTGTGGGCAGAATAGAGGGGATGGCCAATCTGCACTAAATACAAAACACTGGAATATTGCAGGAAGCTTGAATTGAGTCCATGGCCAATCTGCACTAAATACAAAACACTGGAATATTGCAGGAAGCTCGAATTGAGTCCATGGCCAATCTGCACTAAATACAAAACACTGGAATATATGGAAGCTCGAATTGAGTCCATGGCCAATCTGCATTAAATACAAAACACTGGAATATTGCAGGAAACTCGAATTGAGTCCATGGCCAATCTGCACTAAATACAAAACACTGGAATATTGGAAGCTCGAATTGAGTCCATGGCCAATCTGCACTAAATACAAAACACTGGAATATCGCTGGAAGCTCGAATTGAGGCCATGACCAATCAATTTTATGCCTTATAAGGGATGTGTGATTTGTTTGTAACTGCAAGCTATGATAATATTGTTGATTGTATTTCAGGTTATCTCCGCACTTCCTAGCATTGAACTTTGGTCCCCAGCCCACGCCCACCACTCTGGGGGAGCTCTGCGGGAGAATAGAGACAGGCAAGTGGGGTATCACATCAGTTGTTTTACTGTGTGTCTAAATCAATCTTAGTTTGATTATTTGTTTGTGGTTTTACATATTAACTTCTTTTATTCCAATCACCATTTAGAATAAAATAGGATACAGAAAGCTCTAATCATAAAGTTTTTCTCTGTCTCCAAGTTATATTTATTTGTTTGAAGGTATTATAACAATGTAAACACCTGTGAAGAGTGACATCATGTGATCTTTTGTCTTTATCTCCAGATATGATGTTCCCCTGCAGCTTTTGTGATAATGTTTACACTAGACCAGAGTATCTCGGGAGGCACAACTGCAGGAGGAGTAAGATGTCAAAGGCAAAAAGTCGGCGCAAGAGGCCTGTTGAATTTATCTTCAACGAAAGCGAGCCTTCGAACAGCGTCATCAGACCGGACAGGTTCTCTTGCAGCGTGTGTGGCAAGATGTTTGTTCGGCGCTACCATCTCACGGCGCATGAGAAGTACCACTCTAATGTCAAACCGTTTGAGTGTACGATGTGTGACTCAAAGTTCCACCGGAAAACGGACCTGACTGTGCACTCGCGCATTCACAGCGGGGAGAAGCCCTTTGAGTGCACGATATGTGGGGCGCGCTTCAATCAGAACTCTATACTGACCACGCACGTACGCATCCACACGGGTGAGAAACCATTTGGCTGCACCGTGTGTGGGGAGAAGTTCCGCAAGAGCTCGTACTTGAAGAGACACTTCATGAACCATACAGGAGAGAGACCCCATGTCTGTTCCGTGTGTGGGGCCAAGTTCAGGCTCAAATCTGTGTTCACCGCTCACTTCAGGATACACACGGGGGAAAAACCGTTTGCTTGTACCTTTTGCGACTCGCGGTTCAAACAGAACTCTGACCTGAAGGCTCACATCAGGACGCATACGGGCGAGAAGCCATATGCCTGCACCGTCTGTCCCGCGCGGTTCAGCCAGAGCTCAGCACTCAAGTCACATGTACGCATCCATACGGGCGAACGTCCATACTGCTGCAATGTTTGCTCTCTCAAGTTCAGAGCAAAGTCAGATCTGAAACGACATTCATTCACTCATGTGGCGGACAAACCATTCAACTGCGGAGATTGCGGCGCTAAATTCAACCAGCTGGCGCATCTTAGGAACCATACACGCCGGCACACAGGTACTGTGTTATTTAGTGTATGCAGCTGTGGAAAAGGGGGCTGTTAGATTTCCTTGCACACGGGTGTATAAGCCAGTGAAAAACCCAATCCAGCTGGGCTAAATTGGGTTTTATTGTTTTTTGGGGGGTTTTATTGGTTTTTTTTGGGTATTGGTTGTATTGGTTTTTTTGTGGCTTAATTAAAGATGATAAATATGTTATCTTATTAAATCAATAATTCAAGTATATTAATTATTCAGGATCCATAGAATCATATTTTAATTTTAATATCTTAAGGAAAGGAGTAATAAGAGACATAATAAAGGAAAACAATAATGCAACGATGTAATTCTTCACAACAATACTGTATAAGCTAGCAGTTTGAAAAAAAACTGTTTGTGTAGAAGGAATAGAAAGAGGGGGGAAGGGGAGGGGAGACCATGTATCAAATTACTGGCTTACTTAAAGATAAAAGGTAAGAACTTTTGTTATCTCACTTGCTTTTTTGACAAAGTATTATTTTTAAGGCCTATCAATATTACAATTTAGGTACCTTAAAATTATATTATCCCAAGTGAGCTGGTAGCTGAACATATTATTTTGTTCAACCAATTAAAACATATTTTATAGCTTAGTCTATTGTATACAATCTGTAATTTCCAAACTTGTTAACAACACCATATACAAATCGATGTACTATTATTATTATTATTATTATTATTATTATTATTATTATTATTATTATTATTATTTATTATTAATATTATTATTAATTAATAATAATAATAATTTTAGCACCGCGTCTTACTACCCGTTCGGGTTATACGCTTAAGTACTAATTACACTAATGGATTAGGAATTGGGAAGTTTGAATTTAGAGGAGGTGAACCCGCATTTGCATAGAGAGAGAGTGGAAAACCATTTAGGAAAAACCACCCCCAGTTCACCCGACCGAGATTCGAACCTCGATCTCCCCGTCCTCGGTGGTCTGGCTCAACACGACTGGCGCGTTAGCCAACTACGCCACCGAGGCGGGTAAACCTATTATTAATTATTATTATTTATTATTATTAAACCTATTATTAATTATTATTATTTATTATTATTAATTATTATTATTTATTATTATTAATTATTATTATTAATTATTATTGTTTATTATTATTATTTATTATTATCATTATCATTATTATCATTATTATTATCATTATCATTATTATCATTATTATTATCATTATTATTATTATTATTATTATCATCATCATCATCATCATCATCATCATCATCATCATCATCATCATCATCATCATCATCATCATCATCGTTATTATTATTATTATTATTATTATTATTATTATTATATCAAGAGGTTTTCAACAGAATGACTTGATCATTTTCAAAAATCAATTAGACGATTGCTTTGTATTCAACATATAAGTTTTTTTTTAAAAGTTTAAAAAAAAATTAAAACCCAAGTGGGTATTTTTGGGCTGGGTAAAATTATAATAACCCTGAAATTAGATGCCTCTAGAAGCTATTTTGAGTTGTATTTGCTTGGTGAATTGTTGAAATTAGTTGCCTATTAGACTAGAATATTTGAATTAAACTCATTCAACACATCTTAAGTCCTTGATTTCAAAGTTCACCATGAGGTATTTTAAGCTGTTATTTGGGTCTTGGGGGAGACGGGGTGTTAACCAAATCATTTACCCTCCCTCCACCCTCGGATGTGCCACTGGCCTAAACATAATAATTAATAAGGGTGTTCGTTATTAACATATAAATATTTAATGGATGGAAGAAATTTAATTGCTCACTTTAAGCATATGAGTTAGGATTGTTAACAAATTACCCGCCTCGGTGGCGTAGTTGGCTAACGCGCTAGTCGTGTTGAGCTCGACCGCCGAGGACGGGGAGATCGAGGTCTGAATCTCGGTCGGGCGAACTGAGGGGGGGGGGTTTCCTAAATGGTTTTCCACTCTCCCTCCACGCAAATGCGGGTTCACTTCCTCTAAATTCAACCCTCCCAATTCCTAATCCATTAGCGTAATTAGTGCTTAAGCGTATAACCCGAACGGGTAGTAAGACGCGGTGCTAGATATTATTATTGTTAACAAATTCAGCTATAAACTAATTATTTGTAGATACAATTACAAATAAAATGTGTGCTTTATTTGTTCAGGTGAGAAGCCATTTTCTTGCCCACTTTGTGGTAAAAAGTTTGGTCGGTCGTCAACTCTTGCCAAGCACAAAGCAAGTCACAAGGAGATACGATACAACTGTTTGGAGTGCCCCGAGAAGTTCAAGACGTCAGTTGATCTTGTAAAACATATCAGGAGCGCTCACAAGTGATCTCAGAGGAAAATAGTTTTGTAGTTTTATTATTTAGTTTTATCAACTCAACAGTCATAGCTCTTACAAAAGCTAGAATGTATTTTTATTTACTTGTATTAATTATAAGTTCTTGTTCTTATTGAACTCAATCAAGAGACAAGGTCCTTTTTTAATCATTTTTAAAAACAACTTTCATAAACAATATTGCGCACTATACACGCACATTTGTTTAGTGTTTACAGTTAAAAAAAAAGGTAAGTAATTTACTTGTTAGAAAATGACATTGCAAGGAACATAAAAGTGATCGGGACAAGGAACGAATCCAACATGGCTTTTACAATGAATGAACACAGGAACGCAGGCTTTGCTTCAGTAAAGGTGCAGATAGATGCCTAGGTTTATTCACTAAACGGGATAGGCACAGTGTCGAGATCAAATTTATTTTGTTTATTTGTGATACCTACACTTGAAAATATTTTCTCTTTAATTAAACTGTTGACATATTAATCATTATTAGAGTTGGGTTGAATTCACCATTTTACTAATCTGAATCTCAAAATTGAATCTTAATTTTACCCTTTAATCCTGAATCTATAGTTGGTTTTGGTAAAAAGCGGTGTGGTAAGGTCCACTTTTTCATTTGGAGCGAAGCCGAAGCTGACAAGTATTCAAAGAAATGTCGAAGTTTTCAAAGCATCATACACTCCTATAAATTAGTGATCCTCCCTTCCCTCATCCTCATCATCATCATGTTCCAACTCTAGTTTCTTGGGTCTTCTCTTTGTACATTTCCTCTTCCTCAATCAAACAACTGGATCTAAGTTGATTTACTCGGCTTTATTACCTTCTACATCCATACAGATCCATGCACTGGTTTCAGTAGTATTATCACTCGTACGTTGCTAGATAAAAATATCACTTGAGCATATTTACAAACTTTCTCAATTCATAGGAAAATGTATTTATAGTGCAACAAAAGCTTTGTATTAATAATATACAGTGCAATTCTCACAGGAAGGCAAAAGTTACTAGATTTACTTTCACTCAAGTCATGTGAGCTCCCTCTGTTACTTTTAATAGGTATTATAATCATAATAATATAGTAAATAATGTTATCAATGTTGAGCACAGTAAAATGTGTTTGTATTTTCTATAAGTTCCTTCCTTTATAGACTCTTTAGTAAATATTTTGTTGGTCTGTAAACAAAGGAAAAATGGCACCAAACAGCCATATTAAATTAAACATTAAAAGGAGGGTAAAAGGGCAAGGCCTACACATTTAACAGAAAATTGTAGGCCTCAAAGTTCACAATTAAAACACACTTTAATGATTAATTTAATTTAGTCATTAGGCATCATTTTTCATTTGTTTACATACCAGCACTGTTTTCTCTCCTCCATTATCTTCCACCATTTTGCTTCATTTTTCCTTTTCTATATATTTTCCTTTCTTATCTTGTGTTTTGTTGTGTTTTAATTGTGAACTATGAGGCCTACAATTTTCTGGTTGCCCTTCTATCCTACTTTCAATGTTTAATTTAATAAATATTTTGGTTGTCTTAAAAACTGTACCTAGATATATTTTATTTTCATCGCTTACATATTTTTTATACCGTTTGTACTTTCCACCATTTTAGTTAATATTAATAGTGAATTAACATTGACTTTGAAAGTAAGTTCTTCACTTGGATCTATAAAATAATAAACTAGCAATAACATTTTTTGGTGACTTCATCGTTGTTTTTGCCGTGTGTTTCTCTACTGCTGAAAGCGAAACAAATGCACCTTGATAATAGATTGATGCCATTTTGATACTTGTGCCCGAGTGGGTGCACCCTTTATGGAATCTGGATCCTGGGTATGCCCTGAAAAGATTAGTCACAAACTTTGTACAATCCCTAAAACTCACGTGTGTATTGCGTTGAATGTATTTTAATGTAAATGTTTTTATTAGAACATTGCAAAATACTGGTTAATTTCTTATATTTTTTTAAAATTACTACGCAGTTAATTCATTCTATGTGTCATTACATCACCACCATGTTTTATAAAAATATAAACAGTATTGTTAATATTTACTTAAGGGTGCATGCATGTAGAGGAGCGCATGCATCGCTCATCAGTCCTATCTCCGTACCTCGCACAAGCTGTAGAAACAAATTGGAGCGTTCATGCCGGTCACTTCACTCCGACCAGACACAAGAACTAAACTGGTTTGTTTTTGTGAAGGGTTGTGCGATGTGCTCTCATTTGTTGGTTCAAGGTCAAAGCAAACCCTCAGTGTGGTTCAGTGCACATATAATAGTATTAATAATAAATAGTATTTTGATAGGACACATAGATAGGAACATGTAAAAGGTATAACATAAAGGACAAACGCAGGAAAAGGACATTGGATGCGAATATATAATGTATCTCTATAAGGAAAACCTCTTTTCGCTTTATGAGGTAATTATATTATATTTAGAAGAAGGTATAGGAAAGGTGGATAAAAACACAAAAAAGGGGGACAAACACAATATGGCTTTTACAATGAAAAGAAGAACACAGTTCACACTTAACATTGCTGCCATTGGACAAAGAGGTAATGGTTGCCGCTTAAATAAAATCGATCGTCACCGCCCAATCCCCCAACCAAGGTTTCATTCTATCGGAACTCATAAGGGATGAGTGTGAAACGCGCAACGCAACTTCCTAAAAGAGGAAACCAAAAAAACACAAAAAGGAGAAAATGGAAAATTGTAAAGAATGATAGGACACATTTTTCAATTTCACAATTTTCCAAATAGTATTTTGAATAATTGGTGTAATTCTCCCAGTCTTTGTCTCTTCTGATTGATAGCATGTACACTAGACTTCCTAGATCTATTACTGGTTAAGAAGTAACATTTTTCTGCTGCTGACATGTCATCAGTATCATTACTGTTATCAAAGATATTTTTTTCTGTTTTAGTACATATTTTAAAAGTAAAATTAAAAATCTAAAAAATAATTTTTTTTAAGTATTTTAAGAAACAATGCAGTATGTATGCTGAGTGCAGACTGCTTTTCTCTAGCTGAGTACAAAGTGTGATGGGTAATCTGCTCGGTATGAACAGGCTGTTCCATGAGCGATGTGCGAAGATAGGACTGTTTAGCGATGTGCGCACTCTTTTGCATACACAAATAATAATATGCAGGTAAATTGCACAAACAGGACAGAATAATCCTTGTATAATGGATACATAGATAACCCCACTATTATTAATAAAATAATGTCAGTGAGGAAATGGTGTAGCTTTATAATACATTCATCAAACAAAGAGTAATGTGCTTTGTTTTGGTTTGTTGTGTGTACGAGATCACATGTTGTGCGAGATCTGTCTTTTTAAATCTCTCTAATAGATATTTATGTAGTGCTAAATACTCTCTAGTCACAAAGTAGCCTCGTTATATGTTACAAAACCTATTGTACAAATAAGGACCAAATTATTTACTTCTGTTCACAATTGAAGGGTACTTTTAATCCCACTGAATTCTTGCAAATCCTTTTGTATTGCTAGCACTAGCTGTATTTGTATATTATCATGATAATGTTTGTAGAATGGTTTGACCACAAATAACTTTTTTTTTTCTTTTCAACTTTTGTACTGTGCATATTTTGAGGACGTTATATCTAGAGATAGGCCACACTCACTTTAACTTGAATTCATTTCTTCACTTTACCTACAGATCTGATTCTTAAAAAACATGATAAACTTAATAGGTTAAATCCTTCATTGGTAGAATGGTTTTATTAATTTATTTTTTTAAACTTTGCATTTTTGGTTACTACTTAATTTATGTCACTAGAAATTCGAATGTACACAAGTATGCCAACTATCCCTATTTTGAGCTAGTTATAAACATGAAGCTATTATATATACGAAGAGAACATCCTTATGCTGTAGCTTTGCGAGAAAGTGAAGCCCGCCACGCCCCCTTCACAAAGAGGTGGATCAAGCCACTGTATGGCATAGTATGGCAACTGGCCGCCAGTTTAACATGATAAAGACAGGGAAAAAAGGGACATGCGTTAACTTGAATTAGAATACAACCCGATTGAGAGCTTTTAGATGCGTTATGTAAGTAAGGTGTAAATGTTTAGTAAATTTGTGTTATTTTTATGTAAAAAACATAAAAGATTACTTTGTATTTCTGGTAATAACAAACGTCTTAAAATGCAAACTAGCCAAAAATCTAGCTTGCTGTTGCTAATATTATTAAATTAGCTTAAAATTACAGTATGTTCAAGCTAAAATTTTTATATATACATACACGCACTCATTTTTTGAGTATTATAGTTTTTTTTAACTAATATTATCTTTGTTGTAACTTGACTTACCTAACTTTAGCGAATTGTGAGAATAGTAACTAGTATGCACATAATTCCGTTTGGGATGGGAGAAATTTTAAAATACTTAGTATTTTCTTTCTCTATTTATTAAATAGGCTACATTAAATATATCACATATAAATTACATAACATAGGTATAGGTCTATATAATCATGAAAATAATAATATGCTCTAGTTGTTTACACTGCTTTACCATGCTTTACATAATATAGTAAAGTTAAACTGGGCTAGAATAGTAGCCAAATGCACTGCAAGATAAAACTATTTTTCCATGTCAAAAATCATCACAGACTCGTGCCTACAACTGTTTGCTAGGAAATGACAGCGCGCCACCCGGGATGATTCATATTCCCTCAACCTAACATTCCCCGAGTCAAGGTCGGTTTCACTTGTGTGTCAAAATAGCTCCTTCATATATATAATAGCTCCATGGTTATAACCTGTTCACCTCATTACACCCCATCCCTATCTTGAACTAGTTCTATCCAGTTCACCTCGTTAGACCCTATCCCTATCTTGAGCTAGTTCTATCCAATCCACCTTGTTAGACCCTATCCCTATCTTGAACTAATTCTATCCAGTTCACCTCGTTAGACCCTATCCCTATCTTGAGCTAATTTTATCCATTACACCTCATTACACCCTATTCCTATCTTGAGCTAATTCTTTCCAGTCCACCTCGTTAGACCCTATCCCTCTCATGAGTCAGTTCTATCCAGTCCACCTCATTACACCCTATCCCTATCTTGAGCTAATTCTATCCAATCCACCTCATTACACCCTATCTCTATAAATACCTTGAATATAGTTTTATTTTATTCTTTGTCCTACCCACTGTTAACTTGTTTAATCATCTTGACAAGAAAACTAATTTAATAATATTTTGAATTAGACACATTGAAAAGTGGATAGAAGGGAGGCCTACACACTCACCAGAAAATTTAATATAATAATATAAATACAGCATTCTATCCATCTACCATGAGTCAAGAGACAAGTCTGAACAGGCAACTACAGTATCTAAGTGACCTCTAGCCATGCTGCCATAGTCCATTGGGTGTTTTACTCTCTTTGTCTGAAGAAGGGGACTGAAGTATCATGAAAAGTTCATAATTATGTGTTTTTAATTGTGAACTTAGAGGCCTACAATTTCCTGTTAAATGTGTAGGCCTTGCCCTTCCATCCTCCTTTCAATGTTTAATTTAATACGGCTGTTTGGTACCATTATTTCTTTGTTTAAATAATATTCTTGTATAAAGGCTGCAAAAACCCATTTAGCATATATTTTACACTATTGCTCAACCCTTTCTCATGTGTGGTCAACATTTCATTGAACATACAACAGAAGGCACTTATAATATGTAAGTGAAACTATTTATCAGTAAACGATTGATAGCAAATGTTAGATTCTCATTGTATTGTGATAGCATTGTTGTTGTTTGTTAGGTGGTATTATTACACCACATACTAAGAGGTTTTGTGTAAATATTTTATAAAATCATCAGGGCCGTGCCCCGGGGTGGGTTTAAGGTGCTCACACTCCCTTCTCCTCACAAAGTAGTATTCATAAATTAGTTTTTACCCTCCCTCCCGATTCCTGGGTTCTTAGCTTATGTTGGGATCACGATCAACTTAATGTTAACTTAAAGTTAACTTGATGTAACTTAACGTAAAGGACCTCTTCGTGTTTTTAAATGGAGGCGATCACGATGCAGTTAACTTAACATAAGAGATGTCCTGGGAGGTCTTTTACTTTAAGTGAACGTTACTTGAAGGATATCACGTAATCTAGCCAGCCAATCATTATGCGAGTGACGTCAACATGGCTATTTAGTAATTCATTTGTTGGTATTATGACCCATGTTTAATCTTTAGCATAAGTTCTAGTGATCAGACATTGAAACAAAATAACTAAACTAAAATAGGAAAGCTAAATTTATAAAAAAAGTTTAGTTATAGATATTTATTATATTGATTGAAAATTGTAAACATTCACAGATCATCACTTTACAAACAGTACAAATCACAGATCATACTCAAGAATGAAGATGTTTGGCTTGAGTTGTTACGTTAAGTTACGTGAATCGTGATCACACATACATTAAGTTAACTTTAAGTGAACATTACATAAAGTTGATCGTGATCCTGGCATTATTGGAGTCATAACCACAATTATGTTAAAATAAACTTTAAATTCCTTCAAAGGATGTTGAGTGTTAAAGTTCCTATTGCAGGATTCGTCCCCGAGTAATTGCAGATAGACCCCCCTTGGGTACGACCCTGTGAGCTCTATTTGTAACTATTATTGTCGAGTGAACAGCTCTACTTGTAGAGAAATGTAGTGTGCTAATGTTAGGCTATTAACAAAATATATGGACTAGAACAGATGGAAGTTGTATTTCAATTGTAAATATATAAGGCTCAGAATTTAACTAAATAATGATACTTTAAGTTATTATTGCTTACATTTTATTTTAGAGTTGTTTTTAACATATTTGTACATATTATTAGAAATATCTTTTAACATTTTTATAGTAACTAGAATATAATATTGTAGCCTATATGTGTATGCAAATAAGCTAGAAATTGGTGACTTTTCCCTCAACTCAATTTTAATGCAATCACAACATTCAAACCCCATACCATTAATTTATTGACTGGATAAAGAACTCTAGTCCATTTGTACAGTGACTTGTAGTCTTGCAACCGAGTTAGCTGGGATGACGGACAAGAAAATGCACCAGAATGTGTGGATCTGCGTTCTATAATCTGCAAGGAAAGTACTGACTTTTGGCTGTTCCGGTGCTTTAACACAACTGAATAATAATAATCAGCTGTTATTGTACTTTATATTTTATTAATTTCTTGTACAGAAATACACACATATATTTTTACATAGTTACAAGAACAATTTAAGCATAATGTATGCTACTAACAGTATAGTATAGTTCACTATTGACTACGATGTAATTATTTGGGCTTATGAAACATAGTTCATGGTTCAAGGATCCACACATACATATAGTGGTCACATGTCTCCTCAAGTTTGGTCACTAATACTTTGTTCCTGAGTGTTGGTCACACTACTGGGGGCTGGTACTTTGTTCCTGAGCGAGCGTTAGTCACGCTACTGGAGGCTGGTACTTTGTTCCTGAGCGTTGGTCACGCTACTGGGGGCTGGTACTTTGTTCCTGAGCGTTGGTCACGCTACTGAGGGCTGGTACTTTGTTCCTGAGTGTTGATCACGTTACTGGGGGCTGGTACTTTGTTCTAGTGTGTTGGTAACGCTACTGGGGGCTGGTACTTTGTTCATGAGCGTTGGTCACGCTACTGGAGGCTGATACTTTGTTCCCGAGTGTTGGTCACGCTACTGGGGGCTTGTACTTGTTCCTGAGTGTTGGTCACACTACTGGGGGCTGGTACTTTGTTCCCGAGTGTTGGATCACGCTACTGGGCGCTGGTACTTTGTTCTTGAGTGTTGGTCACGTTACTGGGGGCTGATACTTTGTTCCCGAGTGTTGGTCACGCTACTGGGGCCTGGTACTTTGTTCTCGAGTGTTGGTCACGTTACTGGGGGCTGATACTTTGTTCCCGAGTGTTGGTCACACTACTGGGGGCTGGTACTTTGTTCCCGAGCGTTGGTCACGATACTGGGGGCTGGTACTTTGTTCCTGAGTGTTGGTCACGTTACTGGGGGTTGGTACTTTGTTCCCGAGTGTTGGTCACGCTACTGGGGGCTGGTACTTTGTTCCCGAGCGTTGGTCACGATACTGGGTGCTGATACTTTGTTCCTGAGTGTTGGTCACGTTACTGGGCGCTGGTACTTTGTTCCCGAGTGTTGGTCACGCTATTGGGCGCTGATACTTTGTTCCCGAGTGTTGGTCACACTACTGGGGGCTGGTACTTTGTTCCTGAGTGTTGGTCACGATACTGGGGGCTGGTACTTTGTTCCTGAGTGTTGGTCACGTTACTGGGGGTTGGTACTTTGTTCCCGAGTGTTGGTCACGCTACTGGGGGCTGGTACTTTGTTCCCGAGCGTTGGTCACGATACTGGGTGCTGATACTTTGTTCC
>CABFWO010006062.1:0-27835 GCA_902155825.1 Timema genevievae
CAGAAATATGTTTACTTTGATAAATCAATTAAAAATTATTAAAAGCTTCCAAAAATACCTTCTTATTGATTACTGTATAGGCCCCGTGGTGTAGTGGCCTGTGCACATGGCTATTAGCCTAGAGATCCCGGGTTTGTTTCCTGGCCGGTATCATGGGTATTTTTACTGAAAGGGGAAATATCCCAACAATTACCAGGTTTTGGTTAATTAGGCTTAAATTAGGTTTAAGAGTTTTCCACTGGTTTCACACCCTCGTACTCACTATCGCCATCATCTCTTCTCATCGGGACATAGATAGAGCCTTCACGGAAAGGATGTACTATTAATAGATTCGGGAATCCTCTGTACACCAGTAAATTAGTACTGGCTAGTCTTTCCACAAACCGGGTTACGAATGATGTGGCCCAGATGCGCGATATTAAGGTGCGGCTGAAGGGAGTGTTATATTTTTTATATAATTGACTTTTTTGGCCAAAATAAATCAAATATTTCTTCAGTAGCAACATATAGTTTAGTTTTCTCCACATGCTAATATCAACAGACCTTGAATACCTGTCAAGGGTGTCCTGGAATTTTGTCAAAACTTCTTCTATTTATTTAAAAAGTTTTGACAAAATTTCAGGACACCCTTGATATATATTCAAGATCTGTTGATATTAGCAAGTGCAGAAAACTAAACTGTATGTTGCTTCTAGAAAAAATTTGATTTATTTTGGCCAAAAAATTGTAATGCTATAAAAACTGTAAAATTACTCGCGCTCCCTTCTGCCGCACCTTAAAGACATTTGTTGGATTACACTGAGTGTTTGTCAGGTTTCGGCAGAGGGTGTATAAACCAACTCCCCATTTCTTCACAGTTTAGCTCATCCTTCACCTAAAGCCAGCCCTTGCTGCTTGCAATGACGACATTACAAGTGTCCGCAGCTAGTTCTGACGGCAGCTCAACCCTTATCCACTATATCTCTCGGTTTAAAGGTCACTTCTTAATTAATTCAAGTGACGGTGTTGCCAGTGCAGATGCATTTGACCCGTTTCCATTGGCTGTGAGCCTGGTGCCTCCTCCTCCCAGCTCTTCCCTAATATTGCTAGCCTGTTCTTTTGGAAATAAACTATACATTAATTAATATTACAAACTCATTTTCTCCCAATATCACCTTATTGTTAACTTTGAGAAGAATGGAGTGTTTTGCTCCATTTACCCCCAAGAACCACCCACTATAGTCCAAATTCCATAGGAAGACAATTATAAAAGTTACTAGATCTCTTTTAATGTTTTCATACGTAAAATCATGTGATATGTAGCTGTAACTTTTGGTAGATACTAGCAATACATATAAAATAACCCTAATAATATTTTAAAATTTATAAATAAAATTCAATTTTTAGTGAAATTAGGTTTTACAAGTTGTATTAAATTAACATGAAAGACATACATGTGTAATATAATATAATATATATGCACAAAATTTGATTGATATTTGAAAGAAATTGGTAATATTAATTACAAGCTATGATACTTTATAGTTATGAATGTCTTGGAACTATAGCAAACATCAAGATATTCATAACTATAAAGTATCATAACTTGTAATTAATATTACCAATTTCTTTCAAATATCAATCAAATATTGTGCATATATATTATATTATAATACACATTTATGTATTTCATGTTAATTTAATACAACTTGTACAACCTAATTTCACTAAAAATTTTATTTTATTTATAAATATTAAACGTTCCTTACCAAACAATTCAAACGTTTTTCAATATTTTAAAATATTATCAATGTTGACCACAAAAAAATATATATATTTTTTCTTAAACTTTCTTCCTGCCAAAATCCTAGTATACATAATTGTTTGTAGATTGTAATTATCAGTGTTATGATGGGTCAATAACAATTCAGGCGGGTTTACAGTAGTTCAATAACGCTTGAGGCAGGCTTACAGTAGTTCATCAACGCTTGAAAGTCCTTCAACCATCTGCATTGTTTGTTCATTGCACTGAGCAATGTTTAAAACTGTCTGTTCAGGATGTTAACACTGTCAAAGATGTAAATAAAGGGAAGATCTAGCCAACACGTTCGGCTTCGGCTCTTTTTCCTCCGCTTAGTGAAGCATCATAGTAGCACTCCTCGGATCACACCATTATTCTCGCGAGTGTGGAATAAATCAGTAAAAGGATTCAGGCCTATAACTTTTCGCTTACAACTGTCCAAAAACATATTGAAATGCCAAATTATACTGTAGCCTATTTACGTTAAAATCTGTTATTTCCATTTTTCTAAAATTAAACCAAAATTAAAGCAGATTTATTCGGTCTTAACAAGTGTCTAGACCAGTAGTTCCCAACGTGAAACAATTCAGAAATAAGGCTAGAAATCGTATAAAAATTTAAGATATTTTCTATTTAAATCACTTTTCCAAAGTAATTAAGATAATTGATTGCGGTACTGGCAACACTGTCCACCAGTTGTAATAAATTCGGTGACCCATAAAAAAGGGAACATCCACGTGTTTATTTTCAAGATCGCAAACCTCGGATTCACCCCCAATTTCCCTTTTCTACCCTCTCCCTAAGAGGTTCGCAAACTTTTTATACCAGAGGATCCCTTTCACCAAAAAAAGTACATCCTGAATCCCTCATAGTATTTTTCATACTAATATTATTAACATTCAATAACGACAGTTAACTCTTACAAGAATAAAACAAGCTGAAAATATCACATGTTCTTGCTGCGCCTTTAGCAACTATACTTCATTCAGATTGAAAAAATTGGCAATCCTAATTACTGATGCTATTTTATAGCGTGAAAACAAATAAATACTACTGTAAGGGTCTCAACTTAGTAATATAGAATAGTAATCCAAATTTATGCAATTTCTATTAGTTTAGTAACATAAGATGGAAAGTGCACCAAAATATTGAGGCGTGAATTAAATATATTACTGGAACTCAACATGATTCTGTGGAGAACTAGGGAAGATGCCGAACACTCAATTCCTATGGTACTCTCTGGTTTGACAGTATCTAAACCCATCTTGGGTGAGGGGTCAAGCTTCCTGATTGGTTTAAGACTTAGGTGATAGAGAGGATCATGGGAGGGGACCCGAGGCCAAGATGGCGCATGGGAGTGAGGGAGAGTCCGCTGGAAGCTGCCAATTGAGCGAGGCATTCTAGGCATGATGTGGGAGCCCCTGGTTCGATACCGGTCTGTCCCACCTTGGATACCACTTAATGGACAGCCATACCACCAGCACCGGTTGAGATCACTTAGCTGACAGCCGTACCGCCAGCGCCGGTTGAGATCGCTTAGCGGACAGTCGTACTGCCAGCACCAGGTTGAGATCACTTAGCTGACAGCCGTACTGCCAGCGCCGGTTAAGATCACTTAACGGACAGCCGCACTGCCAGCACCGGTTGATATCACTTAACGGACAGCCGTACTGCCAGCGCCGGCTAAGATCACTTAACGGACAGCCGTACTGCCAGCGCCACTTAAGATCACTTAACGGACAGCCGAACCACCAGCACCAGTTGAGATCGCTTAGCGGACAGCCGTACCGCCAGCGCCGGTTGAGATCACTTAACGGACAGCTGAACCACCAGCACCGGTTGAGATCACTTAGTTGACAGCTGTACCGTCAGCGCTGGTTGAGATCACTTAACGGACAGCCGAACCACCAGCACCGGTTGAGATCACTTAGTGGACAGCTGTACCGCCAGCGCCGGTTAAGATCACTTAACGGACAGCCAAACCACCAGCACCGGTTGAGATCACTTAGTGGACAGCTGTACCGCCAGCGCCGGTTGAGATAGCTTAGCGGACAGTCGTACTGCCAGCACCAGTTGAGATCACTTAGCGGACAGCCGTACTGCCAGCGCCGGTTGAGATCACTTAACGGACAGCCGAACCACCAGCACCGGTTGAGATCACTTAGTTGACAGCTGTACCGTCAGCGCTGGTTGAGATCACTTAACGGACAGCCAAACCACCAGCACCAGTTGAGATTTTTTAGCCGACAGCTGAACCACCAGCACCTGTTGAGATTGTTTAGGAGACAGTCGTACTTTTAGCACAGATTGAGATCGCTTAACGGACAGCCGTACTGCCAGCACCGGTTGAGATTACTTAGCGGACAGCCGTACCACCAGCGCTGGTTGGGATAGCTTAACATACAGCCGTACTACCAGCACCAGGTGTATACTAGGGAAAGCGTGAGTCATTGGGGTTGAGTGACCAGGTTGACCTACTGGTGACCAGCAGACCAATAGGTCTAGTAGGACCTTCGTATCTCGCTACACCTCCCTGTCCTTTCTTATTTGTAGCCCAACACCTGTCATATCTGTGTACACCCCAGCTTTCACTAAAACACTCTGTTAAAACCCCAACGTACGTGTCGTATTGTGACTGATTCACCCCCTACCTCCTCAATCCAACACACTCGGGCGTCGCAAGAGGGTGGTGATCACAATATTCTAAAATTGCCTCATCGAGCACAGTTTGAAAAACGCTACTCTAAGTTACTATTGCGGCCATGTGCAACACCAGCGAGTCTTCAATTCTGACTCTCATAAAAACTAAACAGCGTTGTGTCGTCTTGAAGTGATTTCTTGTGCTGATATAATCAATCGGTTCAAAAAGTACACTTTAATACCAATAATAATAATAATAATAATAATAAGGATAAAGTAAGTAAGACTGATTCAAGTTCTTGTTTATTCCAGCGACGATGTTGCAGGTGTTGGCGGACGTATCTGATGAGAACTCATCCTTGTTGCACTCTGAGACTGATTCAAGCTCTTGTTTATTTCAGTGACTGTGTTGCAGGTGTTGGCGGACGTATCTGATGAGAACTCATCCTTATTGCACTCTGAGACTGATTCAAGCTCTTGTTTATTTCAGTGACGGTGTTGCAGGTGTTGGCGGACGTATCTGATGAGAACTCATCCATTGTTGCACTCTGAGATTGATTCAAGCTCTTGTTTATTTCAGTGACGGTGTTGCAGGTGATGGTGGACGTATCTGATCTGATTAGAACTCATCCTTGTTGCACTCTGAGATTGATTCAAGTTCTTGTTTATTCCAGTGACGGTGTTGCAGGTGATGGTGGACGTATCTGATGAGAACTCATCCTTGTTGCACTCTGAGGCTGATTCAAGCTCTTGTTTATTCCAGTGACGGTGTTGCAGGTGTTGGCGGACGTGTCCGATGATGACTCACCCCTGTTGCACAGTTTTGCTCACCCTGAGGCTGAAGCTAACTGGAGGGCGTGTTGCTTGGAGGCAGACAGATGCTGTCAGAATATGACGGCGAACAACAAGACAACTGGTACTACGGCATTCTACAGTAACGCCTTTTTAGACATCTTCTTGTGACCGATGAAAAACTGTCAAAACCAAACCATATAAAAAATTCACCATCTGACTAAAATCCAACCAAATCTGTTCGATCATCTGAGAGCCAAGCCATTAAGAAAAATGGCAGATGATCGATATATGACAGCCCCACTGAATTTGCACCCCGTAGTAAAGCGCTGCAATTGGTAATATGGCCTTTAGATGTGGTGCTCCTTTTACTCTTTTTATTTTCTCTCAAAACCTTGGAGAGAAATTATTGTGATTGTAAAAAATTCGAACTCAAGATTTTGATAAATGTCGACGTTTCATGAACCTCTGAAACCAAAAAAGTGGTTTTCGCAATGCCAACTGTCTATCTGTCTGTCGGTCTGTATCTCGGGCTAGAGGCAAAACTATTTTATCGATTGGGCTTAAACTTGGTATCTGATGTTTCCATAAGGTCCCCTAGAGGAGTTTTTGGAATTATACACCTAACACTAAAATTAAGGGTAGTTTACTGAAGGGAAAAAAATTGGAAAAAATAGATTTTCTCAAAATTAACTCCAATGATTTTGATTAATAAAGAAGATGGAAATTTTCATTTTCTCATGAAAATGACTTTAAGGTTACTTTACATGGGAAAAATTTTCCTATTTTTATTATTTCTCCGCAACTATTAGAGATACGAAATAAATTATCATAGTAAAGTTGTAGTACTATTAAAAATATACATCTTTTATTTGAAATGCGAATGCGCAAATGCGAGTTCACTTCCCCTATATTCAACCTTCCCAATTCCTAACCCATTAGCGTAATTAGTACTTAAGCGTATAACCCAAACGGGTAGTAAGACGTGGTGTTAAATAAATAAAATAAAACTTTAGTATAATTCGGTATTGGATCTGAGAACCTCTATAACCGTATGCAACTGAGCCAATGTGTCCTTGCTTGTCCACAGATCCTGGTTGGTGCCCTCGAACCTGGGACGGCTGGTTGTGTTGGCAGGACTCCCCCCCTCACACCACACAGAGGAGGCCTTGTCCACCCTTCATCCACTTCGGGACCGCCAAACACGATTGCCCATGTGAGTAGCCTTCTTTGGTTCCAAGTCCTCACGTGGGGGTGTTGAGCGAGGCCAACTATACTCCCTTCACGATAACTGTGCACTTTACTGGCAAAACATAGTCTCTTCATGGTAACTGTGCACTTTACTGGTAAAACATAGTCTCTTCACGGTAACTGTGCACTTTACTGGTAAAACATAGTCTCTTCACGGTAACTGTGACACTTTAATGGTAAAACATAGTCTCTTCACGGTAACTGTGCACTTTACTGGTAAAACATAGTCTCCTCACGGTAACTGTGCACTTTACTGGTAAAACATAGTCTCCTCACGGTAACTGTGCACTTTACTGGTAAAATATAGTATATTCATGGTAACTGTGCACTATACTGGTAAAATAGAGTATCTTTCCGGTTAAGCCTGGAGTTAAAATAGCTAATCCTAAACAATTGATACATCTTAAGTGCGCCTTTTTAATATATGTTTTGAAAATTTATTGAAATTGTTTGTTAATTTGGCATGAAAATAGTTAGGGGATAGTGTTTATTTCTAAACTGATGCCTGAATGCACGTTCTTACTGGTACGGGTCTTATGGACTCATTAAAAAGACTGGATTTATCTTATTGTTGCATTTATTTGAGGTATTTAACGTGATTATATCAGCACATTTTATAAGCTAACTTAAATCTAGAACAGATACAGCATCCAGCTGTTAATTCATCATTGTGTAAAAGGAAACTAACATTTTACCAGCGATAAATTTTTCGGTCATGCCAGGAATTGAACCCAGGACCCTTAACACAGTAGATAGACATGCTACCAACTGAGCTAAGGTGACTGATCAAACAGTTTGTAATAAATACATATTGTTTGGTCGCAATCCCAAGCAATCGATTTCTGTCAACCCACATTGGTGGTGGCAGGGGTCATCAAACCAGCGACCGTTAGCTACCGATAGCTCGTAGCGGCATCCTCGATAGCTCCTAAAAAAAAAGTCGATACAAGGATATATATCGTAATATCGTAGTCTACACCCACAACAGATAATGCGCGTGAAGGTTTTCATCGTAGTCCTAGGTTTCGAGGTTATTATTGATCTATGGTCGACCTTGGTGGTCTTGGGGTGAATAAAGTACTTGCCTCAAGACCCGATGTTTCTGGGTTCAAACCCAGCCTGGGTCAATGGATTTCTTTTGAGCGATAAAAATCTGTAGCACAACTTCCTTCAAAGTGTCAGTAAAACCGCTAGTTCCATGTCATTTGTGGCATGTAAAAGAATCCTAGAAGGTATCTGAAAATACTTTTCCCGGCAAAATTGGTAGGTTCTTTCACTCTCGCTCATACAAATTCGCCTGTGTTGATATAATCAGTTGATTCATATCCAAGCAGTTGTTTCTGCGGGGGTTTTTTTTTTGTAGACGGCTGTTAGTTTCATCTATTTAATTGAGTTATAATAAGTTATAATTTAAAACAAACTATCTCTCTTCTTTTGAAATGGGAAAAGGAGTAAGTATCTATTGATGTTAATGGAAAAAGGTGTTTGCCTACTGCTCAATGCAAGTGTGACTTTATGCAAGGAACGTAACGTTGAACGATATATCATTCGGTGACAGACAAAGCCGTAGCCAAGAAGAAGTGGCGAGGAGTTGGGGATTCATCTGTACGGTTTAAACAGAACGAGAAAATATATCTTGTCGCCAAAATTCTAATATTTAAGTCAAGCTTAAAAGTAGTTAGTGACTATGTCCATTAGTCAGGCAACAAAGATGGTTAGACATATTGACAAAGGAACTAGGAAGTATTAGTGAGTTTGGGAAGAATTGTGGAAGCGGATAAGTCTTTGAGATTAGGAAACGGTAAACCTTTCAAATGGAAACTATTAGATTGATAGTTCCGAGAACATCTCGCAAATGAATCTGTTAAGAAAGAATTGTGAGAGGTAGGGAATAGGATCCAAACTGCTTGCAGTTTGTAAAAATATAAGCAGCTTTAGTTTTATAACAGCACACCTGAAGTTAAGTGAATGCTATAAATATTATGACGTTTGAATAGCTTTATTTTTGATAGTTTAGTGTGTAGTGTAGATTAGTGTTAGTTGTTTAGATAAAACTGATATATACTTATTTCGAATGCTAAATTTGATTTTCTACGTTAACACTATGAATTCTAGCAAATAAACAAAACAATATAGTATTTTCTTTTTAGATCCTTTTAAAGAAATTTTAAAAAAAATCATGGTCAAAAGTAATAGCTCTTTACTATTTTATTAGTGTTATTTTAAAGGTATTAATAATATCTATCAAATGTGACAGCTACAATTCACATGACTTGACGCATAAAAATTGTTTTAAGTAATTGTCAAAAAGTTTCTTCTTTCTTAATCTGACTATAGAGTGAGTCGTTTGAAGAATGGGTTGATTTGACTCTTATTTTAATAATATAGTAAGACCATTTTCAATCACCAGCCTTGATTAGACGTCACTATAATCTGGCATTGTATGGATAAATATTATATTTTATTATATTCAACTTAAAAGTTACCAAAAGCATCCATTAATACTTCCTTATGGATTACTGTATAATTTCTCTTCACATTATTAACTAAACGGAATAAGTATATCAATACAATAAGAGTAATATATTTATTCGCGCCATTGTGGTAACATGACTTTCTAGTTTTCGGACAAGGGGCTTCTTACTAAAATCAGGGCATAAACAACCCCAGATATTTCTCATCATCCTTTTCCCAGTGATTAGTCACCATTTTCAATAAATCTGTATTTCATTGATTAAATTGAAAATGCCTTTATTTGAACATAATATTAGACTATGTTGGCTGAGATGGCTCAACATTTACCCTAAAAAAAATTTTTAAACCGCCAACTTTATTTGTGTAAGGGGGGAGGGGTTAGTTGACTAAAAAGGTATATTATTATTATTATTATTATTATTATTATTATTATTATTATTATTATTATTATTATTATTATTATTATTATTATTATTATTATTATTATTATTATTATTATTATTATTATTATTATTNGCTCGCTCCCGTCATTCAATAAATGATAAGTACTGTATTATTATTATTATTATTATTATTATTATTATTATTATTATTAGCACCGCGTCTTACTACCCGTTCGGGTTATACGCACTTACGCTAATGTGTAATGGTAGGGTGATTGTGAGATGAAATGGAGGACCTACAGTTTAACGTGGAATCCGAACCACGGTGGAGGCCTGGCATTCCACACATTCACAAGTTGTGATTAATACACGTCTTGTCAGAGGTGAAGGTAATCAGATAAATCTGTGCCGGGACCTGGGATTGAACCCCGGACCCTCAGCACAGAAGTCTGACACCTTACCCCTAGACCACCAGGTCACCTTAAAAAGGTATTTTAAGGAACTTGTTTCTCTCCCTCATGTTTAAACATTTCCGAGGTCCCCCTCCTCCAGAAGAAACGACGATTGAGATGCCATTAATATTTTGGTGTGGTACTTACCTTGATATTTTTGAAAACTACAGTCATCTAGAATCAATTTGAAGTAGTCTTCAATAAAAAAAGATAATTCGTATTTGTTATATTCCTTGAATATATTTATAGCGGTCCTCGCCTTATTTTTAAATTTTAATTCGATGCATTTAGAAGCTATTTGGAGTTTGTTTTTAATCGTATCATATTCGAAAATGTGAGAGGGGAGTGAAATAAATCTAAAGAGAGGCAAATTTATTCCAGGCGGGGGTGGGGGGGAACATTTTCAGTGAACAATGATATAACCCCCTACTCTGTAAATCCCCCTCCCCCAGTTATGCCAGCAATTATACATTTGTTTAAGAAATTATCAATATAAATTTTTAGACACGGAGAGAGGATAAGCTGTGTAATTTATAAATAAAAACCAAACTTTGGCACTTAAATCCCTGGCTTTAATTATCATAAAAATATATTTCAGGTAACTTCTATAGGCATTTAATTTTCGAAATTTTTATATGCCTTTAACACTTGAAACCTCCCTCGAAATGTTGACCTGGCAACCTTGGCGACAAAAGATTTTCCTCCAAATATATCTTCAAATAAAGGAAAAGTTAAAAGATTACGAAATAAGTTATGTGGACAGCATTCGACTTTTACGAAATATACGGATACAAATAAAGCCGCTCCTATCAAATCATCGCTAATACCAAATAAAGCCTACGAACTTGGTAAAATGATAAATATTACCCCTCCCCAGTTGGTACACAGGCGTGATGGCAATGCCCTTGTACAGCTTACGATAGTAGTCAATACGCTATTAGGCAAATTTTCAGTCTTGGTAGCTTGAGAAACAATAATTAAACTTTGAATTATATTGTAGCTCCCAGACTAAATTAGTCATAGTCTACCGCGTCACACTCGTGTTGAACTGGATTGCTAATTATGCAAAGGTCCGGATTAGAATCTTGGTGAACTGCACTTAGGGTGTTCTCCCCAAATGGTTTCTACTTTCCCGCTCATGTGGATACATAATCATCATCATCATCATCGTCATCAACTGTTTCCAGCCTGTGGCTGGATCAGTTTAGTAAAATACCTCCATCTTCCTCTATCCTTACACCATTCTTCCTCCTTTAATTGCTTCCATTCTTATCCTCTCGCTTGAAAACTTTCTTTCATCTGTTCCTCCCATCTCTTTCTTGGCCTCCCTTGAGGTATTTTTTTCTAAATACTTCATATCCATCATTATCTTTGTCATCCTCTCCTTCTCAATCCTCATTACATGCCCATACCATCTCATTCTTGGTTTCTCCACTATCTCATGTACTCCCTGTACTTCTACTCTTTCCCAGATAACTTCATTCCTAATCTTGTTTATCCTTGTGACAGCTAATATGTTCATCACAAACTTCAGATTCTCTAAAATTCTACCTTCTTTGTCACAATTTCATTAGAGTAATTTATGTATTCGTACGCGAACGGGTATTAAGATAGGGTGAAAAAATAAAAAAAAGTTTCTGTTAAGTGTGGAAATAGATTACGGTCAGCAGGACATGCAGCGTGAGCGGTGTTTAAGGTGTTGACTGACAAACCCAATGGGAAGAGACCATTGGGATGACCTAGACACAGTTGGGAGGAAACATTGGAACGGACTTAAAAGAGATAGGGTGTAATGAGGTGGACTGGATTGAACTAGCTCAAGATAGGAATAGAGTGTATTGAGGTGGACTGGATAGAACTAGCTCAAGATAGGAATAGGGTGTATTGAGGTGGACTGGATAGAACTAGCTCAAGATAGGAATAGGGTGTATTGAGGTGGACTGGATAGAACTAGCTCAAGATAGTGATAGGGTGTAATGAGGTGGACTGGATAGAACTAGCTCAAGATAGGAATAGAGTGTATTGAGGTGGACTGGATAGAACTAGCTCAAGATAGAAATAGGGTGTATTGAGGTGGACTGGATAGAACTAGCTCAAGATAGGACTAGGTGGCGTACGTTTGTAAGTGCGGCAATAACCTTGAGCTCTTGTTTCCATAGAGTAAGTAAATAATAATCTCTCCTTCCATTCGTGAATGTATCCCTGCCAAGTTTCCCTGAACATCTGCGCTGACTCACTGACTCCGTTATGTAAACCACCTTCACTCATTTCTTGCGACCTGACCTGCGTGTTTGAGCAAACTCCAACACATTTCCCTTTCCTTGATCGTCTTATTGATGCTTTACTACTTCCTATAACCTTCGTTTGGAGGTCTGGAAAAAAAAATGTTGATTCAAGATGAGATATGGGAAGACAAACTTATGACTACCGTTTCTTAGAACTGTAACTCTACCTTTAAGGGGGGAGTGAAGGGGATACGAGTTAAGGGAAGTGATTTTGCAGTTTTTATAGCAATTTTTTTTTTACAAAACTAAATAAAATACTGCTCCAGTAGAAACATAGTTTAATATTATTTACATGGTGATATCAACGCTACAGCAACCAAGCGGCCGCAACCGTTAGCGATGATCGTGCCAATATTTGCAGATACAAAGTATCATCTGATCAGCACAACGAACCCACTTTTCATTGATCTCACTTTTCTAGACTGGAGCTGCTAATTATTCATTTAAGTAGCTTTTCATTTGTACTCACGAGTCTGAGTTTATTCTATTCCAGACACATTGTAGCACAGAAAATTTTGGAATCGCCGGGGAACAAACCCGGGACTTTTGGACTTGTAGCCAGAAATTATGACCATTAAGGTATGGCTACATGGAGCCTACCCGCACCACACCGCATTTTCTAGCAATTTTTATTCTTTATAGTATGAGTTATATTACAAAATAAATTTGTATTTTTATTTTTACTTGCATAGGTATCCACCTATTTTCATAAAATCAAGTTAGCTATTAATTACGAAGAATAAAGTTTTAAGTTAGCTAATAATTAAGAATAAGAATGTTTGTTGTTCAATAAGTTGTTGTATATAATATTGTTTATCTTGTACGTAATGTTGGAAACTATAACTAAAGCGTCACACGTGCAACGGCTGTGAAAGAACTGCCTAGTTTTACCATAAAAACAAAGTTCTGGAACCTCCCGAACATTTATTTCCGGTGGTAGGTGGCTACACGGTCCGCACCGCACCGGAAAAGTGTGGAGCAATGCTCTCTCGACGATTCGTCCGCGCGGTGCGGCTCTATGTAGCCGGTCCTTTAGACTGAGGTGGTATACCCAGGCAGAACTCTCTGTAATGGTGCCGCAATTTATTAATAAAAGGTTATAAAATGCAAAACAAAAGGTTTTTATTTAAAGAAAATATTGAGATAGGGTTATTAAGAAAATTTAAAATTTCACTGAACGCCAACATTGTTTTATGGATTTGAAGCGTGTGTTTTTTAGGAGAAATACAAGAGTAAGGTGAATGTGGCTAGAATGAGATAACTAAGAAATGTATGTGGAAAAACTCGTATGGACAGAGTCAGTAATGAATGGGTGCTGAAGGAGTGTGGGTTGAAAGGGAAGCCAATAGGTCACTGTGAAATAAGCGTCTTACGTTGGTTAAGGCTCCTTTCACACCGATATCAGCCGACCGCAAACCACCCGACAATTTAAGCAAAGAAAGTTATCCGATTTTACTCCGATTCTCACCGGACGGCAAGTATTTTTAAAAAAAAGCTAGTGCACTTAACTTCTCTAATCCACCTCCTCTATGCCTAATACATTCTATCATCCTCCCTAAGCAAGTTCTTATTTGCAAAACCTAATAATCAAATCCCTCGATAAATTAAATTTTCTAGATAAATAAGACGGAATAATTTCTTTCAGATGTACACAAACTTCTGTCCGCCCATTTTTTTGTCTTGTTCCTGTTCTTACAACTTTTTAAAGTTTCGTCCCACAACACAGGCCGCGATTCAAATCAATAATTCAGTATCTACATCAATATCACTCATTTCCACGTGCAATTCGACCGACAACCACACAGCACGTGTGTTCGCTCAAGAGGGTGTCGGACGACTAAATACCGGCCTATGTAAACATGCCTATTTAAAACAATGAGCGACTGCCTTGTGGCGCCCTGCCGACATCGGACAGCAGTCGAGGTTCAATCCGGTGGTGCTACCATTAACATCACATGGTAAACTAAGCACTAACTAAATATTTGCAGGGAAACAAATGTACCCTCATTTGTCCGAATGGGTTGTTGAGCTCTGTTGTTTCAGGAAGTATACTTCGTAGACTTTTTTGTTCTTTTAACACAATATTAATCCAGAGTAAAAAACTTTTTTCGTGTTTTCTCATGATTAATCAATCGCGTAAGTCTTCTGTGTAGGCGTATATAAAATGCTTTAGGTAAGATGGAAGTAAGTGCGAGTTGAAGCCAGTATTTTAGTAGTTTTTATAACAAAATTCGTTTTGTGCTTGGATGGATAAATTATTGCTTCATATATAGGTGTATATATATCCTAGGCATCGTAGAATTTTTACAAGACTTTTTCTCTTTATTTTAAAATTAAACTAAAATAATTTATTGGGTCAAATTTTTTATTTATTTTGGCATGAAAATATATATGTTTTGTAATAAAAAGAGGAAAAATATTGCTATTCACTCGAGTCTTCTTCCATCCCAATTTACAACGCTATTGGTAATAATTTTATCATAGAATTTGGTTGAGTATAAATTACACTACTACCCCATCAATTAAAATTTGTTTGTGTATAACGCACTCGCCTGCTATTACGTTCCTTGATTAAAAGTCTGCTCTAATCTCTTGCCCGCTCTCTGTTGCAGTGAAAGCGGAAAAGCATTGCGTGGCAGGTTGGTGGGGCGGACACCCAGAGAACTCTAGTATCGAATGGACGGACTACACAACGTGCAGTATAGTCAAGGACCTCAAGAGACGCATGCACATCGGCATGGCGGCTCTTTCCGTGTCCATAGCGGCATTGCTGCCAGCCTTGCTCATCTTCAATGTTTACAGGTGAACTCACATATAACTTCACTCATTGAAACACTCTTTATTTTGTGTACGAGAGCTAAGAGCGTTCATCATAGAAGACCCAACTGAACTCCCGGCTAGGCGCGAGGTTTGAAAGTAAAGAAAACACCTGTGATATGCCAGAAATGTATGCAGTGCATTCGTATTTGAATGATTACCCGACATTTTTCGCGGTGTTGATGGTGGACAAAGCGACATAGTTTCTTGTTAATAACCACAGTGTGTCCCTATTATGACAGAATGAAGATTTATACACAGTGCCTATTTGTGAAGCCATTCTATAATAGTCAAAAACGGCCTTTTCAATAAAGTTTTTATCCAAATATAATGTAATATTTTAACACTGTTCTATATTAATAACATCTATTAACTCTTTATCTCCATTAATGTTTAATCATAAATGATTCACGTGCAATAGTATTCGTGTAAATTTACGATTTCAAGCCGACTGTATCACAGAGTTGATTGGCATTTTATGCACGCTCTTAATTTAGATTGGCTAAACGATAGTTTTTTTTTCTTTCTTTTTTCACCACGTCTTACTACCTGTTCAGGTTATACGCATGAATGATAGTTACTCTAATAAGGTAGGGGTGAGGGAAGAAGCATTTTAGAGATAGTATACCCGCGTTTACGTGGAATGCAAGGGAAAAACCATTTAGGAAAAATCCCCCTCAGTAGACCCAACCGGGGTTTGAACCCCTGTCTCCCCATAATCAGCAGGCCAGTCCAACTCGAGAGTGACGCCTTAGACCGTTCGGCCACTGAAGTGAGCTAAGTGATAGTTAATTTATATTCATTGTACAATAGTTCGTTTAGCTAATGTATTTTGTTTTGCTCCGTGTTTCACTGCCCACCCGTGTAATGTGGATTTAATTACATTAGTAGGTTAAGAATAAGGAACGTAGAATTTAGATTAAATGTGCTGGCATTTTCATAGAGGAATAATGTGTTGCAGCGCCAATCTAATAACTTTATAAGAAAGCTATAAATCTTGCATACAAAATTCACAGGGAGAAACTATCCATGATCATGAATACGCAGTAAAGAGAATGAAAAATTATATACTGTAAATCCTGAATTATTATATTACACCTAATACTGGAGAGAGAAGTAGAAGTAGGTGAGGATAAAAGAGAGTAGAAGTTGATGAAGTTGTGAAGGACCTTAAGGTGGAGATGTTGGCGACGCAAGTTAAAGGCAGTGTTTTTTATAGTTTTTATAGCAAAACATCTTTTTTGTAAAAATAAATACACTATTTCTCTACCAGAAACATAGAGTTTAATTTTGTTCACATGGTGATATCAATAGGGGTTATATGTCATGAACATAGCAGCATTAGATGACAAACTTTTTAAATGAAGGGAAAAGGTTGTCATTAAATTCCAGGATACCCTTAACATATATTCAACAACTATTGATATCGCCCTCTGAAGAAAATTAAACTTTATGTTTGTATTGAATCAATAGTTGATTTTTTTGAAAAAAAATGTTTTGATATCAAAACTGCAAAAACACTTTTTATCACGCTCCCTAAATCCCCACCTTAAAGAAAGGAAAGATCTAGGTAGGCCTATAGATGAAATTCAAACTAACCTCATTAAAGCAGTGGGTGTAAAACTAAAGGTTTTATTGTATGCACTGATCTGTGATCTTTATAAAACAGAAGGAGTGACTAAAGATTTTAAGAAATATATAGCAGTACCAACACCACAGATAGCATCTGCTGTGAAATGTGAATAATTTCGCACCCCAATCCTGGTTTATCAGCCTTTTGAGATTCTAACATCAATAGTATGACGTAATATTGAACAAAAGGTTGAATCTTATCAATTGATGACCAGGCAAGAGGGACGAGTGAAGAAGTACTGTTTTTTATAGTGTTTGTAGACAAATATATACGGAAAGATAAAAAATAAAGTGTATATCATTTTAATATATCCTTAGAACTGGCCCCGTGGTGTAGTGGTTAGTTCACATGGTTACTAGCCTAGGGGTCTCAGGTTCGATTCTCGGCTGATACCTTCGGTATTTTTCCTGAATGATGAATTACCCCAACGATCACCAGGTTTTAGTTGATTAGGCTAAGTTAGGTTTAAGTGTTTCCACTGGTTCCACACCCTCATACTCACCATCATCTTCATCTCATCTCATCGGGATATTGAAGTAGCCATCACGAAAAGGAGGTAGGATTAGTACATTCTGATGTCCCCTGGGCAAAGGTACATTAGTACTGGTTAATCTTTCCACTACTGGGCTACGAGTGATGTAGCCCATACTCGTAATATTATTATATTATAGATCTCGAGAAGTTGTTTGACAACGTGAATTGCAATAAGAAGTCTATATAACCCGGATGGATACTAAGATGTGGTGCTAAAAAAAATTGCAACAAGACGTTTGTGTTATGTAAAAACAGAGACCCAAGAGTTATTTGGAAGATATATTGGAGGGAAACAACGATAATTAGATGCAAAAATAGCCAAAAGGAAACCAAGATTATAAAAAGAAGTAAGATATGGATTCAATTTATCACCAATATAATTTAACACTTATATGCCCTTTGTCTACCCTATTAGGTATCAAGCCTACCTTCATTATTCCACCATGGTATAGTTTATAAATTAGGGTCATAGTATAATCCATCCAGGGTACATAGAGTGTAATTGAAATGATAAGGGACCAGATGGGAGTTACCATTAAAAGCCACAAACTATACATTTGCTTACAAAAGCCATCTCCAGGGCAGTCAAGAAGAAGATAATATATTTTTATGTGAAAGGTGGTGGCCAACCTTGGACTTAACATCTAGTTTCGTATCACTGTTAGCATTACACCACCATATTTTTGAATAAGATACGATAAAAATAATTATAATATTCCAATATAAAGCAATGTATCATCCAAACTCCTATCCAATTGAACTCGTAAACTACTAAATTGATTTGATGTTATGAATGCACAGCCACGAGAACCACACGCTTTCGACTACATTTGTAAAAAATACAAGGTGATGTATTATAACACAAAACACTTAACTACTGCGTATGCATAGCGAGAGTTAATGTTGTATGACCGCAGGGAATGGAAAGACGAAAGCTATAGATAATGTTCTAGGACCGCAGGGAATGGAAAGAAGAAAGCTATAGTTAATGTTCTAAGGACCGCAGGGAATGGAAAGACGAAAGCTATAGTTAATGTTCTAGGGCCACAGGGAATGGAAAGAAGAAAGCTATAGTTAATGTTCTAGGACCGCAGGGAATGGAAAGAAGAAAGCTATAGTTAATGTTCTAGGGCCACAGGGAATGGAAAGAAGAAAGCTATAGTTAATGTTCTAGGACCGCAGGGAATGGAAAGAAGAAAGCTAAAGTTAATGTTCTAGGACCGCAGGGAATGGAAAGACGAAAGCTAAAGTTAATGTTCTAGGACCACAGGGAATATAAACAAGAAGAAATTTTGCCGTTTTCACCTAGGATTGAGGAGCATATAAGGGATGTTTCTAAACTCTCTGTCCAAACTTAAACCACAGCATTTGTGGGCAGAAAGAAATAGAAAATCCTATTTAAAAAAAAGTTCTGAAAAGTCATCTTGCACTACTAAATGAAAGTTAGAGTTAAACAGAAAACTCCTGGATCAGGCAGCTGTAAATACATACGTGTACAATATGTTGCATACTATTAGGCGGGAAGAAGTGCTCGGCTTCGAGCATCGTTGTCAAAGGATGAACTCGCGCCAAATGCAACCAATGGATACAGTTGTAACCAAGTCAGGGAGATGTCCGTGAAGTTGGCAAAACGAATGGCAGCACAAATCACGGAATTGTCGGGGAGGGAGTTTTGAACCCCTACTGCGATGTGCCCGCCTAATAATATGCAACTTGTTTTATATGTACGCACTTTCAGCTGCGTAATCACTGCATTGTTGCCTCTAATTTTAACCTACATTTAATAATACAAGATTACTTTTTCAAACATTATTTATTAGAATGTTGGTTTCTTTCTGCCCACAGTATCTGTGGCTTAAGTTTGGGCAGAGAGCTTAGAGACACCTTGTAGTGATAAAACAAAACAAATCAAATCAATGATCCCATAACACGATCAAGAGACGCGTTGAGGCTGACATATGAAGTAAGCACCAAGCGATTAAGACTGAATTCAGTACAAATGCCCAACATTTCATCCACGACAGACAGAGTTGGTTAAGCTGCACCTTCTGTGCCAGGAAATTTCTTAGGCAGTGGTTCACAGACCATGGGTCGCGACCATAATTAAGGTCACAAGGATGTTACCTAGGGTCACGGGAATGTCTAAACTTTTTTTTCAAACTTAATGAAATATTACATTTACAAACACTTAATAAAAATGGGACAGTATGAAAATTATTCCAATACTGACAATAGCAACAGTGTTGAAAAAAAGTTTTGAAACAATCCTGTACTCGGAATTTTGGACCTAGCTCAAAGAAATGCCCATTCTGACTCTGAAAGTTTAAAATACTCTTTTTCATTTTCTGATAATATAGCCTACCTCTGTGAACAAATATTTTTCAGATCTTATAAAGATCAAGATCCTCAGAACTTTATAACTTTGTATTCAATACCCTTCCTATCAAACTAGAAGAATACAGCTACAAAATGAAGCATCATTATGATTTTTATTGAAAAACCTTTTTTTTTTGCCAATTTTTTTCACCAAAACACATTGTGTAGTTTGATACTTGTAAGACTAAAATTTACATAAATTGATTCAATTTATTTGATAATTTTATCGATACAAAATAAAAATTCAAACGCACTCTCCCCAAGATTGAAACAGAACTTTAGTATCCATTGAAAGTCTATTTGGTGAAGGTGACCTGGTGGTTTAGGGGTAAGGTGTCAGACTTCTGTGCTGGTGGTCCGGGGTTCAATCCTCGGTCCCAGCACAGATTTATCTGATTGCCAAACCCTTCCTTCACCTCTGACAAGATGTGTTTTAAACACAACTTGTGAATGTGAGGAATTCCAGGCCTCCACCGTGGTTCGGATTCCACGTTAAACTGTAGGTCCTCCATTTCATCTCACAATCACCCTACCATTACACATTAGCGTAAGTGCGTATAACCCGAACGGATAGTAATAATAATCTATTTGGTGAATTACCGAACGTTGTAACAAAGTCCCGTTTTCATTAAAAATTGTTCTTTACGTTTTATTTGATTATAAATTTACTAAAATAATACTTTTGTTATTTTAATTAATTCAATAAATACTAATATGAAAATCATAAGATAAATAAACCAGGCTGGGAAAATATATATTTAAGGTCGTGATCAATAAAATTTGGGAAAACTGATCCAAGGTAGTAACTGTTAGGTCACTTACAATACTTTCTTTCCTGCTTCGGTGGCTGCATGGTCTAAGTCGTCACTCTCGTGTTGGACTAGAACTGCCCATAACAGGGAGATCGGTTTATGAGGGTGGTTTTTCCTTTGTTGCTTTCTACTCTCTATCCACGCAAATGCAGGTATATTTCCTCTAAATTCAACCTTCCACATCCTTAATTCACTAAAGTAATTAGTACATATGCGTATAACTTTAACAAATACTAAGACGTGGTGCTAAAAAAAAATCCCTCTTAGTTACAGACTGCTAGATAAGGAAAAGGCAAAATATAAATCCTTAAACACGAAACAAAGAAGATTAATGAGCTCGCCCAATGTGCCACAACCATTTTGAGAAATAAGAAATTTTAATTTATAGCCTGATTTTGGTTGAAGGAACGGTTTGGAAAATTCAAACATATTAATTTATAGCAATCTCGCACGGCGTTGGCCGTGACCCATCTACAGATTTAAAATGAAACTTTACCTCCGAAACGTGTTGTCTTTCTGTTTTACCCTTGTCGATTTCGTACACTTTTTTTTTTTCCTTGGAGGATGTGGCATATTTTTATCACAGTTATCTCTGAAACGTAATTATAAACCAGATTAACATCGCACACAAACAAACAAACAAACAACCAAACCAACACAAAAACACTTCATTTTATTATTATCGATTTGCACCCAGCATAGATAATATTTCAATACATTATTTGTATTATTTTATAGGTATTGATAATATCTATTAAAAGTGACAGCAGATCACATGACTTGATGTATGAATATATTAAAATTTTTTGATAAATTTATTAATTACTATATACTGTTCTTCCCCACTTTATCTCAGTCAGTAGCATGTCTGTCTGCTGAGCTAAGGGTCCCAGGTTCGATTCCTGGTATGGCCGAAAATTGTATTTTGGTGAAACGTGGGTTTCCCCTTTCACAGTGATGAACTAACGGCTGGGGACTGGATGTTGTGCCTGTCCTAGTCTTAAGTAAGATTATAAGGCATATGAAGCTACAACAGGCCTAGCAAGTCGGTAGTGGAAAATATATAAGTTTAATAAAAAATTAACCCAGGCCATAGGCTGGAAACAGTAACGGATGTAAAGTAAATTCTGTTTTTCCTACCAAAATAGTGCCATGTCAATCTGTGGGTGAAAATAAAATAATTCCATGTAGTGAGGTATGGCTTAAATCATTATCAAACCACAGTTTGGGCATCCCTTCTGAAAATAATGACAAATTTTAATTTTAGTCAGTTATGGCTGATGAGTTAGTGGGAAACCAACCATCATTTGGTTTACCACTGCTTCTTACTACCCGTTCAGGTTAAATGCGTACATACTAATTACGCTAATGGTTTTAGGGATTAGAAATGTTATATTTATAAGAAGTGTACACGTATTTGTGTGGAGGGATAGTGGAAAACCATTTTGGTAAAAACTACCCTCTGTACACCCAACCAAGATTCGAACCTATATCTCCCCGTCATTGGCAGTCTAGAACTAGCCGTCTTGAAAATATAAGTGGGAAGGGAGTAGTGTTCAATGAAAGCTCAAAACTATATATTATTTTTTCAATATCTTCCCAATTCATAGATGATGCTTAAAGATTGTTCAATAAGTTTAATCAAGATAAATTCTCCTATATATTATTTCTATTGTCAACATCGCTTTTTCTCAACTAATACAAAGCCTGCAGCGATGAATAAGGTATCAGTAGATAGGATCTTTTATCGACTTCTGACATAGCATACTCATTTTACGTTAAAACTCATTGTTTGTTTAAAATTTAAGTTAAAAGAAAAATCTAACAATATCTTTATATCAATGACCGAAAATAAACTCTCTTTGCTATTTTGTGTATACACTTCACTGAGTATTTAATTTCAACAACCCAAAAAAATACTAAATATTTGGGGCGGGGGGGGGNGGGGGGGGGGGGGGGGGGGGTAAGTTTTAATGTGCTAAAGCTTCTCAAGGATTTACTGATTTAATATATTTTGATAATATTGTGCAGGTAAGTATTAATAATTGTGAATATATTGTTGCAGGGAATGATATTTATTTCAGTCCCGAACCACTTGTTTACCTTTTCGGTTAATCGAATAGTGTCCTGGTTGTTTCGAACAGTTGTTGGAATTTAGTTCAGGGTACAATCTCTATTTTTCTGCCAAACATAGAGTATTTTAGTCAGTTCATATCGAATGTCATGGATTGAGTATCAATTGAAAAACTTCGTTTTCACAAAATGCTAAATGACGGAGTACAACGGTGGACTTGTTGCAATAGCTCTTGTGTTTTTTGAAACTTTCAGCCTATCATGTTATTTTAGCTAGCTACAACGAACCTAACCTAACCTAAACTAACATGTTCATGCCAACAACCTTCTAGGGATTGAACTCTAACCACTTAGAGGGGGGGGGACTCAATTCAATATTTCCCGTTGCAGAGTAGCGCTGCACTGGAACATATTCAGTTATGTGTGGAATTTTTTTTACATGCTGGAGTGTAAATATGTAGTAGTGTCTATCTTTGTAACCGTCAGTTGAACGCAAGAAGAATCTCGATAAACCAGACATTTTTTTAGTCTTTGTGAGATATTTTTAGGAAAAAGAGTGTGAATAATTGCGACTATTTTTTGATGCAAGCAGTTGTTCGCAAGAAGAATTTCGATTCGCCAGATATTTTTCAAGTTTTTGTGAGATATTTTTTAGGAGAATGAATGTAAATAATTGCGACTATTTTTTGTTGCAGGCAGTTGAATGGAGTGAGGATATCGCTGCACAGGAATTTATTCACGTCGTTGCTGCTTAATGCGCTGTGTGACATTTGGTTTAAAGTTTACATCCTTAACTCCAAGTCGGGCATAGCATCCCCCATAAGAGAGGTGATTATTTTGTATTTGCAAAATGCGTCCTTAAAATCTATTAATACATTTACTTGGGTTAATGTCGTGTATTTAAAAACATTGTATTCTAAACGAAAAGGTAAGACTTACTCTTCTCTAACCCAATGTATTTTAAAACTAAATAATTATAAGAATATTGATGAATCAACTTATACAGCTATATTATCTAAACGCCAATTTTAAGAGTAAATTTTAAGCAACAGAATTGGAATTTGCCTTGAAAGAGAACGAAATGCCAAAATATTGGTATCAAAGGTGGGTCCCAAGCTGTGAATCCAGCGGAGTATAGTACTGGTACCTTATAGTTGGTGAATTCTCCTTTTCATCATGCTCTGCCCCTAGAATTATTTTTGCTGCTGTAGCCTAATGTCATTATCAGGCACTTGCCTAACCTCTCTGTGGTTATGAGAGGTTGACCAGCTCTCCCCTGAGAAACTTTGACACGTGTAGGGATTGGAGAGTGTTCTAAGGCGTTAATCTCCCATTGCACCTGGTCACCGTTGACTGAAATATTGGTTTACTAGACCCAGACTGGTGCATTGGGGGTGGTTCTCAAAGCGTGACTTCCATGGTGGTTTTACTGCCTCTTCTCCACGCTGATAATGGGGAATTTATTCTAAATATCTTTCTCATTCCTAAACCATAGCTTGATTACTTACTAGTGAGCTACTCTAGAGCATTAGGAGCTTCAAATTTCACTATCGCACTTACAAAAGTATGCTACCTATCCCTGAGCTAGTTCTATCCAATCCAACTCATTACAGCCTATTCCTATCTTGAGCTAGTTCTATCCAATCCAAGTCGGTGACCTGGTGGTCTAGGGGTAAGCTGTCAGACTTCTGTGCTGAGGGTCCGGGGTTCAATCCTCGGTCCCGGCATAGATTTATCTGATTGCCAAACCCTTCCTTCACCTCTGACAAGATGTGTATTAATCACAACTTGTAAATGTGTGGAATGCCAGGCCTCCACCGTGGTTCGGATTCCACGTTAAACTGTAGGCCCTCCATTTCATCTCACAATCACCCTACCATTGCACATTAGCGTAAGTGTGTATTTCCCGAATGGGTAGTAAGACGTGGTGCTAATAATAATAATAATAATAATAATAATAATAATAATATCCAATCCAACTCATTCCTATCTTGAGCTAGTTCTATCCAGTCTACCTTATTACACCCTATCCCTATCTAGAGCTAGTTCTATCCAGTCTACCTTATTACACCCTAACACTATCTTGAGCTAGTACTATCCAGTCTACCTTATTACACCCTATCCCTATCTAGAGCTAGTTCTATCCAGTCTACCTTATTAAACCCTACCACTATCTTGAGCTAGTACTATCCAGTCTACCTTATTACACCCTATCCCTATCTTGAGCTAGTTCTATCCAGTCTACCTTATTACACCCTACCACTATCTTGAACTAGTTCTATCCAGTCCACCTTATTACACCCTAGCTCTTTCAGGCACATTCTAATGCTATCCTCCCATCTGAATATAGGTCATTCCATTTGGTTTGCGAGTCAGTTCCCTGAGCACGGTTCTAGAATCTCCCATTCGCGCTCCATGTCCTGCCCATCATAATCTGCGAGATTTGATTACCCTACAATGTCCGGTTATGAGTGCAGCTCATGTAACTCATTATTCCTCTATTTTCCACTATATGCATTTCTTTTTTGATCAAGTTGATAAATGCCCTTGTCTTGAAATTATAGATCAATTTTTTTAAATATACTGAACGTCTGTAAATACAATAACCAAATTACATCTTAAAGAGAGTGTTTCTTAGTTAAGTGTGTGTTTATAAGGTTGAGTTGAAGGCTTGTTTTGTAGAATGACGCCCTCTGCAAGGTGGTCCTTCTCCTCACCAAGTATTTCCGTCTGAGCAACTACTTGTGGATGTTCTGTGAAGGACTGTATCTTCATCGTGTCATCTCATCAAGCTTCGCTCAGAATGAAAGACTGGTCGTCTTCTATTCCATCGGCTGGGGTACGTATACGTGCTAGAAACAGGTGTGGCACCACTTCAGACGTGGTGTGAATGGGCCTAGGGATGTGAAAAAAGTATCGATACTTTACTAATATCTATATTTTCCTTTCGATACTAGTATTTTTTTACTCGATACTTTTTTTCCCCGATACTTTTACTGATATTAGTACTCACACTCCAGTATCGGATCGGTATCGAAAGAAATAACTTTTTTATCTTCACTCATGCTGGGATTAAATGTTTACTATGGTTAAATAAGGGCACAAAATAGATTGAAATAATATATTACTAATCAAATTTAGCCATTAAATAAATTTCCATCAGCTACATTTTCATAGGCATTTTTAAAGCTGGTATGGAAGAACTTTTTATAATATTCATCATAGAATACTAGCTATCATATCTTACAAGTTCCAACACATAACATAGAAGCGAAAGATTTAAGTTTATTATAATATGGTTGAATCAATATAATTTTCACTGTTTAAATAAATATGAAAACACAATTATTAATATTATGTAAAAGCTGAAAATATTATTGATAAAAAAAATTCTCCAGATTAAAATTCTGGTACCGATACTTATTGTTATCTATACTTTTCTTTCGATACTATTAGGGTATCGATATTTTTCTTCCGATACTTTAAATGAGTACAGTTTCAATACCACACCCCTAAATGGGCTTCACACTTTCAAATTGCGCTATTACTCAAACATTATCGGTGAGCATCTAGAATTCTATATATCTATATATATTCATCTAGATTTATCTAGAAGATTACAACTGTAACGTTACAGTGATTGATTTTTTTTATCGTATGGCATATTTGATCGAGAAAGACATGTTATCCAGGCTCGGTCACCTTATGTGTAGACTCTTAGCCACTCTGGTGGCATGGAACGTTGCCCGGGGTACAAATATGGAGGTTGTCTACACGTCGTACCAGTAATGGGATGATGTGATGATAGTTATTATGAAGTTGTAGATCCGCTAAGAATCTTAACCTAACTTAGGGCCAGTTTCATAGTCAGACTTAGTACACCTCAAGTGCAGAACTATACTAAATACAAGACGACACCTACCTAGATCAGAATGGAATGGGCCAAGTTCATATGTTAAACTGGCCCATTCCATTTTGGTCTAGGTAGGTGTCGTCTTGTATTTAGTATAATGCCGCACACGAGTTGCACTAAGTCTGACTATGAAACTGGCCCTTAGGCCTAATTTACCAAACCCTGGTGACCGTTGGGATTATTCCCCTTAAGGTAAAAAATACCCAAAGTACCAGCCGTGAATCGAACCCGGCACCCTTTGGCTTGTAGCCAGGTTCACGGACCATTACACCACGGGGGCTGGTTAGCGAATGATTTGAGTCTTACGAATGGACATTTAAAGCACCTTTTAGAAAATACAAACATCTTTTTTTACAATCAACATTGATAATATTTGACTATATTATTTTTATTTTATACGTATCGATAATATTTATCAAAAGTGTCAGACTCGGATCACACCATTTGACAGATAGGTCAAAGGTCAACAAGTGAAATTAGATATAGTTGCTTTTTCTAGCTGTCATATAATATGTTCATTCAAAGAAAATTGAGGTAATCCAACAAACCAGCGATCAGTAGGTTGCGTTCATGTCTCTTATTCGTGAGACCTGTGTTCATTCTCAACCGGATGTAGTCGAAGAAGAATAGGACTGAGACTTTAGTAGGTGTTTTAAATAATATCTTTGGGTGAATGATGGTGCAGTTATTTATGGTTCCCCTTTCTTTAAACAGTCCTTGATATATCATGTAATTTAAGTTACGAATAACACGAGTAAAATGCGTGGTGCAATAACATTTACAATCCAATAAAGTAAAACAATCTGTGTTGGGTTTTTTTCAGGTTTGCCACTGGCGTTTGTCCTCCTGTATGCTCTATTCAGGGCCTTATTCTCAGATACAGATTGCTGGGCGTTCCCCACCTCATACTCTGAATGGATATTATATGTTCCATGTCTATTCAGTCTGCTGGTAAGAACACACTTGGGAGGATGCCATAGATTACCTCGGGGACTCAAACAAGGGTCGGTGCCTGGCTGTTGAATTAATCAAATGGGTATCAATACATCATTGTTGAATTAGTTGAATGGGTATCAATACATGGCTGTTAAATTAGTCAAGTATCAATGCAAGGTTGTTAAAGTAGTCAAATGGGTATCAATACATGACTATTGAAATAGTCAAATGGGTATCAATACACGGCTGTTGAATTAGTCAAATGGGTATCAATACATGGCTGTTGAATTAGTCAAATGGGTATCAATACATGGCTGTTAAATTAGTCAAGTATCAATACAAGGTTTTTAAAGTAGTCAAATGGGTATCAATACATGACTGTTGAAATAGTCAAATGGGTATCAATACACGGCTGTTGTATTAGTCAAATGGGTATCAATACATGGTTGTTGAATTAGTCAAATGATATCAATACATGGTTGTTGAAGTAGTTAAATAGGTATCATGGTTGTTGAAGTAGTAAAATGGGTATCAATACATGGATGTTGAAGTAATAAAATGGGTATCAATACATGGATGTTGAAGTAGTAAAATGGGTATCAATACATGGTTGTTGAATTAGTCAAATGATATCAATACATGGTTGTTGAAGTAGTTAAATAGGTATCATGGTTGTTGAAGTA
>CABFWO010006062.1:27924-39126 GCA_902155825.1 Timema genevievae
CCCCCCCCCCCCAAAAAAAAAAGTTTTTGCGATGTCGTCTATCTTTATGCCTGTGTGATTGTGTGTCTGTAACTTGGTCTAGAGCCAAAACCATTTTACTGATCTGGTTGAAACTGATTATATAGGGTTTTAATAGGGTTCCGCTGAGGAATTTTTGAAATTATATATCTAACCCTAAAATTAAGGGTAGTTTACTGAAAGGCAAAAAGAAAAAATATATTATTTTATTAAAATCCGTTATTACGAACTTGATTTAAATTTATATCCATGCAATGTTTAATAAATAGCATTTTTTATTTTCTAA
The DNA here is from genome assembly GCA_902155825.1 of Timema genevievae. Lineage (NCBI taxonomy): Eukaryota > Metazoa > Arthropoda > Insecta > Phasmatodea > Timematidae > Timema > Timema genevievae. Next base: position 28,229 of record CABFWO010006062.1, read on the forward strand.
TATAAATTATTTTAAAATTACTCTACATCATTGGAGATTTACAATTTTTCAGCATATTTCTGAATCTATTTGAGATAAGAGAGAGAGCTTATTTCTGTAAAGTTGTAGTAGTATAGTAATAAAAAGTTAGCTCTTTGATGAACAGAGATGTTACTTTTTTCTCAATATGTTTATGTCATACTGTATCCTAATGGATATTTTCCAACTCTAGTGGTCTTGGGGTAAAGTGCTCGCCTCAGGACTCGATGTTCGTGGGTTCAAACCCAGCCAGGGTCAATCTATGGCTTTCTCTTGAGCGATTAAAATCTGTAGCACAACTTCCTACGGAGGGGAATTAAAGCCGTCGATACTATATCGATTGTGGCATGTAAAATAAATCTGGACGGTATGTTAAAATACGTTTCCCGGCCAAATTGGTAAGCCCTTTCGCTCTCGCTCATAGAAATTCTCGTGTGCTGATATAATCAATCGATTCAGAATGTGCACGTTAAATTCCTCAAATAAAAAATAGATATTTATCATAATATATCTTTACTTGTATTTGTAATAAGCCATATTTTATCTTAAGTGATATATATTCTATTGTATTTTACTTGTATTTGTCATACTGCATCTTAATTGATATTTGTCCTATATCTTCACTAGTATTAGTAATAGGCCTTACTCTATCTTAAGTGATTTTTTCTTACTGTATCTTCACTTGTACTTGTAATAGGCCCTACGGTATCTTAATTGATATCTGTCCAACTGTCTATTCACTTATATTTGTCTAACTGTATCTTCTCTCTTCTTATTGTAATTGATATGTACTGTACATATCCATAGGTGAACACAATATTCCTGGTGAACATTATACGGATTCTGATGAGCAAGCTGAGAGCGTCACACAGTCAGGAGTCTAGCCAATACAGGTACACAACACAACCAACTAGGGGAGTGCCAAATACACTTTTCAATTCAAAGTGAACTCAAATCGAATATATTAAATATTCTAGAAGCCAAATCCAAGTTAGAATACTATTTGTTTATTACTTTATGCTTTAAAAATTATCATATTTTGATTATCTATATAAATTTATGCACTAAAACTACTTGGTAAATGTTTTACTGTGCAAATTATTTGTAATAGTTTTATTCTGAAAAATCAAGTTATTACCACAAGTTACAATTATTCAATATTAATTCAGTTTTTTCCATATAAATATTGATTTGTAATTAGCACAACAGCTCAAAATGGCACTAATTGACCATTACTGGTAAAGATTTGTAATTGTTGAAGCCAGAATTTTTTCGAAACGAAATCAAAGTTGATATTGGTCTCGGAGTCAAGTCAATGTTTCAAATCTTTGCACAACCCTACTGCCAACATGTGGTAGCTCTTGATGAACTATTGGATTTCATAAGTTTCAACCAAAAATATTGTAAAATTTTAATACAGTTAAAAAAACAGTTTACAATTTTTCAATTGTGTAAGACCTGCACAGGTTAAGTTAAAGGCGTTATTATCGTCTTGTTTGGTTTGTTGGTAGTGGGGAAATTGGGGTTAAAAAACCAGTCGGGTATTCTGAGGGTTGTTTCTATAAGTTATTTTACACTTTCCCCCCACGAAAATGCAGGTGTGCTTCCTCTGAAATTTCACCTTCCTCATCCTTATCCTATAAGTATAAGTTTCTGAATAGCCTACATATGTAGTGAGACACAATTCACAAATAATTTAGTAATAACATTAATATTGGCATCTTTGTGACATTACTATTAGTATTACTAGTTCTGTCTTTCAACAGGTCCATTCCCTTTGTCAGTGAAATTAGACCATCATTGCACCTCATAATTCCAGAATTATCTTCTTTCCTTTAAGTCATCCAATATTAGATCCTCCTCTTTCCCTCAATATTTTCTTCTATGACGTCGTGCAGAAGACAGTTCCTCTTAAGGATGTGTCTGATCCAGTTTGCTTTGTACCAAAGAATTACATCCAAAATGGTTCTCTTCTCACCAACTCTTCTTAGGACTTCTTCATTTGTCATTTCCCGCTTTGTGACCTGTTCATTATCAATACAGTATTCCATAACAACGATGTTTTTGTGCACAAGGACTTGAGTCTTGATGAATATTTAGAGATAATCGATCATTTGACGTCATTAAATATATCTGAGTGTGAGAAGTATCGATGGTAGAACGTCCATTCCAGCTTGGCGTGGGGTTTCAGGAAAGCCGTGCGGGCCACGTTGGTTCTCGTTCCCCTGTTTGGCCTGCACTTCGTGGTGACCATCTACAGGCCTGCTAACGGCATCTGCAGATGGGAGGAGTATTACGTCTACCTGGACTGTCTGTTGGATGGCCTTCAGGGGACCTTCGTCGCCATCATCTTCTGCTACTGGAATGGCGAGGTAGAGTCCAAAATTCTTAGAAAGAGCTCTTAAAAAAACAAGTGAAGCCTGAAGGGTACAGGGGAAAAGGGGTAAGTCACCTTTCACATATTTTCCAAGACAACTTTTATATCTTAAACCCCTTAAGGGCCCCAAAAATTACATTTAATTAGTTAATTTAATAACAGAGACCTATTTAACCATAATCTAAAGTTCATTATAAAAATCTCATGATTGTCTTACGGATGGCACCATTATCTCATTTTTAGTCAAATTGGGACTTCCTCCTTTCCTTTCCACCCTGTAGCCTTTATTCTTTTTAAAGACAAAATTGAGAATATTTTAATATTGTATGGGTGTTAAATTTTAAATATTGATAATATTTATCAAAAGTTACGGCTTCAGATAACATGTATTTACGAATGAATGGGTAAAATTATAAGTAACAACTTTTGTAACTGAAATTTTGACTGTAACATCCTAATTTTAGTTGTACTACAATATTTAAGGGGACTGCCTAAAAAAGCACTGAGACTCCCTGTAGACATCCAGAAGTCCTGTAAGTTAGATTGTTAATTTAAAATATGGTTCCTCCCAAATGGAGCTGAAAGATATCTACGTGTCCATTTAAAATTATAAACATTAATTTTGGAGTTTTATGGCGTTAACAAGATTGTATAAAATTGAATAATAAGCTAATTTTTAACAAATTCTAACGTGAAAGGTATCAGCTCTGAGGATAAGGTAAATAGTAGGAAATGTATATCTAGCTTTCTTCTTACAACCAGTCAATTTTAATATGGTAACAATAGAAAATGTTTAAAAAAAGGAGGATGTTTTTGGTTTGGTTGCTTCAAAGCTCTCATTCACATATAAATACAAAAATGTTAGGAGATTTTCCATCAATTAGGCGACACCTGTTTCGGTGACCACATGGTCTAACGCGCTACTCTCGCAGTAAATTAGACTGCCAATGACGGCGAAATCAAAAATTCGAATCTCGGTAGGGTGTACAGAAAGTGATTTTTCCATAATGGTTTTCCACAAATGCGGGTACATTTTCTATAAATATAATCACCCTAATCCCTAAAACCATTAGCGTAATTAATACATAAGCGTACAACCCTAACGAGTAGTAAGACAGTGTACTTATAAAAAAAATAGGTGACGTTCTTAAACACGTTGATGTAAATCATTCAAGTCTGTTATACATATAAAAAAATGCTCTTAGAAACAATTGATTATTCTTATTGTTTGAAAATAACTTTTTTGCCATTTGTGGTCTTAGACGTAGAACTGCAAGTACCAAATGGATTAACAGGTTTAACTGGTGCACAAAAAGTAAACAGATCTCGTAGTACTACCCTCAATACAAATCAATGTAGCGTGTTGCCTTCACTCAATCTTGCAGGCGTTATATGTCAACAATACGTCTGTTAGTGTAATATAGCTTACAGCCGTGTAGTCCAGCTACCCTCAATACGAATCAATGTAGCGTGTTGCCTTAACTCAAGCTTGCAGGCGTTATATGTCAACAATACGTCTCTGTTAGTGTAATATAGCGTACAGCCGTGGAGTCCAGCTACCCTCAATACGAATCAGTGTAGCGTGTTGCCTTCTCTCAATCATGCAGGGGCTAGAATTGTTATTTTTTTACTTGCTCGAGCGGCTGGCTTTCACTGTTTCCTCACGTCGGTAGTTTTACTCTTGTATTTATTTTTCTACTTTTTTTATTGTCCTAGGTACTTCGTTGGTTGTTGGAGAGTTGGGCAGTATCTTTAGCTCTCTCTTCGTTAGTAGGAAGTAAAATTAGAATTGGTTGTGTAAGAAAGGTTTTTTTTTAAAGTTGTTGTGTCAGTTCAAAAAAAAATCTAGCCAAAAATTTTAACTTTATAATTCTCACGTAGAAAATAGTTATTAGTATATCTCTATGAAAACAATTGTTTGTTTGCTAAATCTTTTGCGGGCCAGATAAAATCAATCTGTGGGCCCAATACGGTCCACGGATCGTAGGTCAATGGTGGTGACCACTGCCTTAGACTATTCATTCATCCATTGAAGAGGATGATAACGAAATCGATTGCTCTTTCTAAATAACTCAATCCATACGCGAGTTTTTACGGAAGCTTCTTTCTATGCTTGGATACTGATGCCTGATGAGAATCGAACTAGGTACATTCAGGCTGTGCAGCATAAGTACATTCAAACATAGATAGTTTCCTTTATAATAACTCTGTTAAATATAAACTTAAGAAGACAAGTTTACCTCGAATTGGCATCTAAAACCATTCTAAAGAATATAGAAATACCCAAATCGGTGGTCGCATGGTCTAATGCTCCACTCTCGTGTTAGACTAAATTTCCGGACACAGGAAGATTCGAATCCTTGTTGGGGGAGATAAAGTTTCTTCAAAATAATTTTCCACTCTCTCTTCTTGCAAATGCGGCTGCATTTCCTCAATAATTCTAATCCCTATTCTATTTGTGTAGTTACTTTATGTGTATTAACCGAAAGGACACTAAAATGCGGGGGCGGGGGCTGGGAGGCAAATGTTTTATATTACCCATTAGTGATATTGAGCTTCCAGCTGCCTAAGGGGGTCACCCAAAAAACATGTGACACTTTTACCGTATTTCGACACCTCAGAAAAAAAGTATTGTGATGGTCAAAAAATCGAACTCGATATTTTGATAAATATTGACGTTTTATGACCCATGAAACCAAAAAAGTTGTTTTCACAATGTCGTCTGTTCGTCTTTCTGTCTGTACCTTGGGCTAGAGCCTAACTATTTTACCGATTGGTCCAAAACTTAGTATTTTGGGTTTTCATAAGGTCTCCCCGAGTTTTTTTTTAATTAGAAATCCAACCCTAGATTTAATGGTAGTTTACAATTCGCTCCAACGATTTTGATTAAATTTTATATCTAGACACTGTTCATCATTATAAAAAAATAAGATTCTCATTTTCTCGTTAAAATGAATTTGAGGGTCCTTTTCAAAGGGAAAGGTTTCCAAATCTCATAATTTCTCCGTAACTATTTGACATACGAAATAACTTAGCATTGTAAAGTTGTAGTACTATTAAAGAAAAATATATTTTATTTGGAATGAATTTTTTCTAAAACAAATGGTTTCTGAGTAATAAGCAAATATATATATAAATTTAATTCAGGTCTTGGAAAATAAATTCGATTCTCAATTTTTCTGTAACGATATTCCTAGTTCCTAGTACTATAGAATAAGTAAAAGTGTATTATTTCAATTATAACATTTGGTGTAGTGTTTATACAACAATGTATAGATAGACCTATTATTTCGTTTCACAAATCTTTAGTTAATAGTAAAGTCTATTTTATAATAAAAGCGGAAGAAAGTCTGTGCGGTGCACAGTACCATTTATTTCTTAACTTTTTTTTTTATCAACCATGCCCATATTTAACACCAAGTAGACATTTAGACTGACCCCTCCCCCTCCAATCTCTGTTACGTAAGTTTACACATCAAGAGTAAATTTTATTATTTTATAGGGAACTTTTTGTGACACTAAAATAGGGACTCATATTTAATACAACTCAAAATCCATTTTAAATTCTGAAAATAAATTATTTCAAAAAATGTTATATCAATGATTTTTTTTACAAGAATATAATACTTTTCAACATTTGAATAGATCATATCACATAATCACATGCATCAACATGTATACATTATAGCTCGCCTTTCCCCTTACAACAGCTTTACGTGGTTTATGGATTTCCCCTACATTGACACCATCTGTAGATAATATTTAATATTTAGCACCACGTCTTACTACCCGTTCGGGTTATACGCTTAAGTACTAATTACGCTAATGGACTAGGAATTGGGAGGGTTAAATTTAGAGGAAGTGAACCCGCATTTGCGTGGAGGGAGAGTGGAAAACCATTTAGGAAAAACCACCCTCAGTTCACCCGACCGAGATTCGAACCTCGACCTCCCCGTCCTCGGCGGTTGAGCTCAACACGACTAGCGCGTTAGCCAACTACGCCACCGAAGCGGGTCACCCCATCTGTAGAAAGCGAGAGCTTAAAAACCAACCCCGTGACGCATAAACTGCGTTAAGGAACATCTAATATTCTTACACGTCGATTCTATTGTGTTTCAGATACGTTCCTTACTGCGACGGTCCTACCAGAACTTCGTAGACCGGAAGAGCCCGCGACGGAGAAATGGTACAATCACCAAGTATCTTAGCAGTAGTGCTGCCACATCTACTCACGGTGTGTATATGGGGAACTAACTCTAGCTAGGAAACTTCACATACATTGCAGAATAGTTCAATTTAATGTATGAAAGGTTTGAGGGTGATAAGATGCTTTGCCACCTGATATTAATAATAAGATCATAATCGTAAATTTTGAAAAATGACACCTGGACACGGGAATTGGACCTGGGATACTTGATTTAGCAAGCCAATGCTCTACCACTGAGGTACCCGGGATTCGTCCCCTGTCCAGGGTCATTCTTCATTCATACTTTAGCGACGTTACCTACTTGGAGATTTAGAAGCTATTTTATGAAGCGGGATGCATCTTAACTTGACGCACCTAAGCAGTCTTAGCGCTATCACCCCTTAAAACCAATGTACGAAATAGAAAGAGAGGAAAGAAAATTATTATTTCACCCTGTCAGGCCTCTAGTTTATCTAATGATAACACTTCCCTATTCCTCTGACGAGTTTACACAGTCACTATACTATTTGCGCTTTTATAATACTGACTTGCTTTTTAAAATTAACTTTTTATTTGTCTCCTATTCTTGATAGACTTATGTTGCCACGGACTTTTTTTAATCTACATCCTGGCAGGAAGATTCCTAAGGGTCAGTTTTGTGACCAAGCCAAATAGTTTAAGTTGTAGATGATTTATAAAAAGTATTTTTACAAAAAAAACTTCTTCAAGATAAAAATAATAATTTTTGACGCTGTAGGACTATTTTTACAATTATATAAGAGTTTATGGTTTTTGTTTCAAGGTTGTATCTTTAAAACTCGCTGAATAGCACGTAAATTCAATAACATGGTAAATCCTATCTTTACTGCTCGTGAAGGCACAGATATAGTCCGGGAGAGGTGTAGCGAAAAGCAGGGAAGTTGTGTATGTTTGTATAAAAGCACCTTTTTGTTTTGTCAAATGTACTACATACCCATACATTGATCTTAAGGATGGGAGCCACCTCGCCTCTCACCCGGTTCACCTGTTGCAGCTATTTTTTAAAATGACGCCTAGTAAGATATACTTTTTTAGGAATCATGGCAGACAATACCTCCTTTCCCATTAAATCAACACTGAGGAACTCAAATATAATATCTAAAATCATGTACAATGAAAAAAGTTGACTCCTTAATGCTTTAATTCAAGTTGCATTTCTTTATTGGGAAGGGTTTAGATGTAAAACAGATGAATGGAGGTGCCAGATGAGAACGAAACACTTTAAATTCCTTTCATTACAACATTAATGCAAAAGCCCAAGTACATATCACAAACTTAGAAATTATAATGAGATATAACAATGTGATTTTATTGATCAAATGCTATGGCAGCAGCCTATCCTGGGTTGACAATAGCAATAGCTCTTATCACAACGTCGACGGCTCATCATGACCATGGATTTTGAATAATCGAGGAAGATTGGGAGCAATACTGTTTCAGACTTTATGCTAGGCCCAATGTTCTCTACTAAATATGTCTTAGAAGAATGATATGATTTATTTCCTGGAGTGTTATTGATAATCCTGCTAGTGGGAGCATACCATTCTGTTTCTTTCAAAACTTTCAAAACTGAGTCAAACATCGCATGTTCGGTAGTTAAAATTAATGAAGGTTTGTCGCGTACCATGGGTAATTTGTTTAAACCAACAATATAATAGTAAGAACAATTGTGAAGGTAGTGGGCAATGCAGTAACATTCTTCCCTGTAATAATTATTTGCAACGCTTCCTGATTCCTACCAGGATTATCTATAATAGGATGTCGGAATAGAAAAATCACTGTCCCATGAAAAGAGCTGCTTGGCCTAGTAGCTGTTAAATTATGATCAATGTTATCGACAGCAGATGTTGTGAATACCCCTATTTCAGCTGAGGGGGGCATACACACCCAATTCTCTGAAAGTATGACACAGCTGTATTACTTATTTTGGATAATCCAAGACAATGCAATGTATTGACAAGTTCCTTCAATCTAGTTTTAGCATGGATAACAGCAACAAAATATAGGGGAAGAGGAGTCTCTTACCTTACCATTCGCCGAATCCTCAGTGTGCCCTCACTGAGAACTGAAGCAATTGCATACCATAAGTTGCATTAGTGTGAGACTCGCTTGAGATAAATTATTGTTATGACTCTCTATACTATAGCCATTCAGAACCACGCTCACGAGTGTCGATATGGAGTTAGGTGTTGAATTTTCCTGGAAACCAGGAGGAAAGGAACATTCAAAATTGCTGTTCTTTGACCTCTGCAACTCCAAAATATCTCTTCGGACTACTTTAGCAGCTCTATCCAGTATAACTGCCTCTCCTTCTGCATCAAATGCACATGCTTGGCTAAGAGATTTTCCAATTACTTAGTTCGGCACAAGTAGAACGTTGCGACCCTCTCTGTGAGCTTCAAGTTCTGGGAAATAACCATTGATTTTTTCCTTTCAACCTTATCGAATGGATGGTATCAGCAAATCACCTAGAAGTTCTACTCGTTGTTTGTACTGTGTTTTTAAATGATTGAGGAATAAAAGTGGAGCAACATCACTGTCCTCCAAATGTGAGTCAATAAAGTTGACTAGCTCAGTGAATGCTAATCGCTTTGCAAAATCTGTGGCGATTTGTTCTTTTGATTTTGGTTGCATACGGTACGCATTATACACAGTTTAATGAGGCACATAAGATGGTACACTGCATCTATGGCAGCCATATCACCACCACTTAATTTCGCTAAAAGATTGTCCTTCTGCAATGCTGTCGCACAGAGTAGCACCTTTTCATGAAGTTAAAATGTCATGGCCTTATGCAGTGACTGCTTGCTATTTCCAGTCTTAATGCAGAAAAAAACACATGGGATCCAGCTCTGGCGTAGCCATTGTAACACTGCAACTCAAGAATCTTTTAGCCTGCTTAGTTTCCTGCAGCTCAGAATTGTTATTTTCAATTTAGGATAGAGTACTCTTTTCAGCACATTGAAGCTTAACATTGTTGTATTCAAGACTACATTTCTTATGTATCTAGTATGTCGCTGAATGAAAGTCTGTAGCAAACCTTCCCCTTCATTAAGCACATTTATGTTAAGCCTGTTAGGTAGAGAGCCTATCTCATGAAAACGATCAATTTTCTTTGCAAGTGATTTGTAGCCTGCATCTTAACCTCTGATTCCAGTACAAATGAGACATTCTGCTTTTTCAGTCTGGCACAAACAACATAACTCCCAATTTGGCTCCTCACTCATCTGGGGGGCCTCTTCAGGACTTGTCACTATCTTCATTGGTATGATTATGTTGCTGTGTTGCTATGGTTCTATTGTTTACTTAAAGATACCCCCAAAAAAGGGGGGAAAACAACAACTAAACATGGGTCCTGGAAATAAAATTATGATAAGCTGTAAATAAAAGTACAATACATAATAATCCTGCAATAAAAAGTTACAAAACACACAAAAAAAGTTTAATATATATATTATGACGTAATATGGCATTGTACACTAATTCTGATACTGTATTCATGTTCCTCGAGGTCGATTTAATGGGAAATAAGGTGGTCATGCAATTGTTTATTCATATTTAATGTCTTGTTTCAAGTATAGAGGCCATATTTAAAAATGACCGGCATTGGCGAACCGGATGAGAGCTGAGGTGGCTCTCATCCTCAAAATCAACGTATAGCTATGTAGTACATATGACAAAAATATTGTGCTTTTATACCAAATTTCACAATTGATTTACATCCCCCCTGAACTACTAGGCAACGTACGGTACTTAAAGCAAAGTATGTGATAGATGTGTGGAACTCATGCGACTGTATCCATACCAAAGGTCATTTCGATCTCCTAAGCCTCGCTATTCACATACAATTAGTTCTATAAGTGTGTGCTTTCTTCCTGTTGATTCTGAGAATTGATATTTAAGATTAAAAAAATAGCTCAAGTCTAAATAGGGGTTTTCTTCTCCCTAAATTTATACAAACTTTGAAATGGAAATGTTATCGTTGTTGTTGCAGAGCTCATTATTTTATCAATGCCTTAATTTATACATTCCTAATGGTTTGTGTGTGGGAGTATATGGGGGGAAGTGTTGCGTGCACGCGTTTTTGTGTGTGTGTCTCTAATATGTTTTCTACTTCCACAGGTGCGCAAAAATAAGAAACCCAGAAAATAGTCATTGAATGATAATGATGATGAAATTAGATTTGAGGGTGGTCATACATACATACATACATACATACATACATACATACATACATACATACATACATACATACATACATACATACATACATACATA
>CABFWO010006063.1:4722-18448 GCA_902155825.1 Timema genevievae
TTGCTTGATAGCTAGGAGCTAGCTACATCTGTCCCGTGTATTGTAACCCTATACTATTGCTTGATAGCTAGGAGCTAGCTACATCTGTACCTTGTGCTGTAACCCTGGACTCTTGCTTGATAGCTAGGAGCTAGCTACATCTATCCCGTGTATTGTAACCCTATACTATTGCTTGATAGCTAGGAGATATCTCCATCTGTACCTTGTGCTGTAACCCTGGACTCTTGCTTGATAGCTAGGAGCTAGCTACATCTGTCACGTGTATTGTAACCCTATACTATTGCTTGATAGCTAGGAGATAGCTACATCTGTCCCGTGTATTGTAAACCTAGACTATTGCTTGATAGCTAGGAGCTAGCTACATCTGTCCCGTGTATTGTAACCCAATACTATTGCTTGATAGCTAGGAGCTAGCTACATCTGTCCCGTGTATTGTAACCCTTTACTATTGCTTGATAGCTAGAAGCTAGCTTCATTTGTCCCGTGTATTGTAACCTTAGACTCTTGCTTGATAACTAGGAGCTAGCTTCATCTGTCCCGTGTATTGTAACCCAATACTATTGCTTGATAGCTAGGAGCTAGCTACATCTGTCCCGTGTATTGTAATCCTTTACTATTGCTTGATAGCTAGAAGCTAGCTTCATTTGTCCCGTGTTTTGTAACCCTAGACTCTTGCTTGATAGCTAGAAGCTAGATACATCTGTCCCGTGTATTGTAATCATATACTATTGCTTGATAGCTAGGAGCTAGCTTCATTTGTCCCGTGTGTTGTAACCCAGGTCTCTTGCTGGATAGCTAGGAGCTAGCTTCATTTGTCCCGTGTGTTGTAACCCAGGTCTCTTGCTTGATAGCTAGGCGCTAGCTTCATTTGTTCCGTGTATTGTAACCCTATACTATTGCTTGATAGCTAGGAGCTAGCTACATCTGTCCCGTGTATTGTAAACCTAGACTATTGCTAGATAGCTAGGAGCTAGCTACATCTGTCCCGTGTATTGTAACCCTATACTATTGCTTGATAGCTAGGAGCTAGCTACATCTGTCCCGTGTATTGTAACCCTATACTATTGCTTGATAGCCAGGAGCTAGCTACATCTATCCCGTATGTTGTAACCCTATACTATTGCTTGATAGCCAGGAGCTAGCTACATCTATCCCGTGTGCTGTAACCCTATACTATTGCTTGATAGCCAGGAGCTAGCTACATCTATCCCGTGTGCTGTAACCCTATACTATTGCTTGATAGCCAGGAGCTAGCTACATCTCTCCCGTGTGTTGTAACCCTATACTATTGCTTGATAGCTAGGAGCTAGCTTCATCTGTCCCATGTTTTGTAACCCTAGACTCTTGCTTGATAGCTAGGAGCTAGCTTCATCTGTCCCATGTTTTGTAACCCTAGACTCTTGCTTGATAACTAGGAGCTAGCGCCATCTGTCCTATTTGTAGGAAGCTATGCTGGTCCGCGCAATATGCTCGAGACGTTGGTAACGCCTGCCACCTGGTGGGTAGTTCTGCCCGCACAACTCGACCGATGCGCAGGGTGTCTACTTTATCGGGCGCTCAACGTCGGAGTGGGCATGCGCAATGTATCTAAACACCGTTACACAAACCAATTCAAGATCTTGAAATATGGAACTATATGAATTAATCTTGAGATTTCTAGAATATTTTTGTCACCAACAGGAATTGAACCAGGTATTCCTGTTTGAAAGGTGGTTGATATCTTGACGTTAATATTCTTTGAATCTTCCAATCGGCGTGGAATACCCGGGTACACTTGTTAGATGCGTATTTCCCCTACAAGATCTGTGTTTCGAAAACAACTTTGTAATTTGGTTTAAGCCCGTATATCAGGCGATTAAATGGGGGCCACTTATTTTGAACACTTGGAATAATATTGGTTACATTTTATATTTTCTTTTTCGTCTTTGTGGGACATTGCCTTTCTTTTCTATAGCTACGCTGCAAACTATCCGCAAATAAGATTTAAAGTAATTTCAATCTGAATAAAAAACATTGTTCGGTTCCATATATAATTTTATCTTGTATTTCATTGAAACAAAACAAAAATAAATTTCAACCAAGTGAAAGTATTTTGTTTCTAAACTATTGTGGTAGTTTCTTTTTAACTTTTGGATCATATTTAATATATTTGTTATAATACTCCTGACAAAAGGATCTGCCTGCTATTAATTTATGAAATTGTGTCGTTTGTTTCACAAAACTTCTAAACTAACATGTTGTGTTTAAGGTTGGCCTATATAATCAATACTTTCGGATTTATTGTATTTAGGGTATATATTCAACCCTTTCAGTTGTTTTTAGAGTTGCTTGAGTTTACAAGTTGGATTAACAAATTATATGCGAGCTCAAGGCTGTAAAGTGGAGTTAACTGTGAGCTCCATGCTATAGAGTTGAGTTAACTGTGAGTTCCAGGCTGTAGAGTGGTGTTTCCTGTGAGTTCCAGGCTGTAGAGTTGAGTTAACCGTGAGTTACAGGCTGTAGAGTTGAGTTTACTGTGTTCCAGGCTATAGAGTGGGGCTTACTGCGAGTTACAGGCTATATAGTGGAGTTTGTACTGCGAGTTCCAGGCTATAAAGTGGCGTTTACTGTGAGTTACAGGCTGTAAATTAATGTTTACTGCGAGTTACAGGCTGTAAATGGATGTTTACTGCGAACTCCAGGCTGTAGGGGAGTTGTTTGCGAGCTCCAAGCTGTAGTGGTATTTACTGTGAGCTACAGGCTATAGAGTGGAGTTTGTACTGTGAGTTCCAGGTTATAAAGTGGAGTTTACTGTGAGTTCAAGGTTGTATATTGGTGTTTACTGCGAACTCTAGGCTGTAGGGGAGTTGTTTGCGAGTTACAAGCTGTATAGTGGTGTTTACTGCTAGCTCCAAGCTTAATATTGGTGTCTACTTGCCAAACAAGGCTGTAGAGTGGAGTTTACTGCGAGTTTCAGGCTATAGAGTGTTATTTACTGTGAGCTCCATTCTGTAGAGTGGCGTTTACTGCTAGTTTTAGGCTGTATGTGGGTGTTAATGTGAATTCCAGGCTGTAGTGGTGCTTCCTATGAGTTCCAGGCCTTAGAGTGGAGTTTACTGCGAGTTTCAGGATGTAGATGAGTGTTTCCTGTGAGTTTCAGGCTGTAGAGGGGTGTTTACTGAGAGTTCCAGGCTGTAGAGTGGAGTTTACTGTGAGTTTCAGGCTGTAGAGTGGAGCTTACTGCGAGTTTCAGGCTGTAGAGTGGAGCTTACTGACGAGTTTCAGGCTGTAGAGTGGAGTTTACTGTTAGTTCCAGGCTGTAGACTGGAGTTTATTGTGAGTTTAAGGCTGTAGAGTGGAGTTTACTGTGAGTTCCAGGCTGTAGAGTGGAGTTAACTGTTAGTTCCAGGCTGTAGAGTGGAGTTACTGCTAGTTTCAGACTGTAGAGTGGTGTTTCCTGCTAATTATGTTCCAGACCATACCGAGTTGGCAGCTCTGCCCTAGTGGGGCCCGTTCTTGTTTTGATGGCCCCGTGTTTATTTGGCAACAAGGAAGGGGGGAGGAGGGAGGGTGCTGTCTTGCCAAGATTAGACATTTGAAAATATTTACAAAATGTGTCACACGCTGTTTAAAAACAATCGTTTCCCTCCACCTCGCGTGTTTTGGCCTGATTAGCATTTATATTAATGGCTTCAATCTCAATTATTCTTGATCCTGCTCTCTGGAGGCGAAAATAGGAACTCGAAACATCATGAGCTTGAGCTTCACAACTATTCGCACGGTGAACATTTGTCTTAAGTAGGAAAAAAAATTATGCTTAGAGAGCAAAAAAAAGTTGTGTAAGAAAGACGTAGAAAACCTGATGAAATAAACAAAATAATTAGATAAAAACACAAGTGGATCCTTCTTCTATCCTGTAATTAGCAGTCTTACCTTGCTTGGTTCCATCATGGAGTGGGTTATAAATAGTACCATAGTGTAATCAGTCAGGGTAAACAGAGAGTATATAGCTCATCCCATGGCCATCTTTCAAATAACTGATATATTTGGATCTATCTTTCTCAATATATATCTAGCTATCTATCTACACGACTGTCTTATTATCTATCTATCTACCATACTATCCATCCCATTACCCATACTTCTAGATTGAGATATTGGGGTGCAATGCTCTGCAACCTGTGATGTCACAACTTCCCTCACGTGTCCCTGGTGCATATTACTCGCCTAAAAGAACCAAACATGGGAACGGATCCTTCTTACGTTGAATACGTCCCATGAGTTATTAGCACAGGCAGGGTTTGTAAGATATCAATTTGTGTTGTTGATGTATTGTGAGATGCACAAGGACTGTCCTCTATCCGGGGATTCACAAGGATTGTCCTCTATCCGAGGATTTACAAGGACTGTCCTCTATCCGGGGATTCACAAGGATTGTCCTCTATCCGAGGATTTGCAAGGATTGTCCTCTATCTGAGGATTTGCAAGGATTATCCTCTATCCGGGGATTCACAAGGATTGTCCTCTATCCGAGGATTTACAAGGACTGTCCTCTATCCGGGGATTCACAAGGATTGTCACTCTATCCGAGGATTTGCAAGGATTGTCCTCTATCTGAGGATGTGCAAGGACTGTCCTCTATCCGGGGATTCACAAGGATTGTCCTCTATCTGAGGATTTGCAAGGACTGTCCTCTATCCGAAGATTTGCAAGGACTGTCCTCTATCCGAGGATTTGCAAGGACTGTCCTTTATCCGAGGATTTGCAAGGACTGTCCTCTATCCGAGGATTTGCAAGGACTGTCCTCTATCCGAGGATTTGCAAGGACTGTCCTCTAATCCGAGGATTTGCAAGGACTGTCGTCAATCCGAGGATTTTCAAGGACTGTCCTCTATCCGAGGATTTGTAAAGACTGTCCTCTATCCGAGGATTTGCAAGGACTGTCGTCTATCCGAGAATTTGCAAGGACTGTCCTCTATCCGAGGATTTGCAAGGACTGTCGTCTATCTGAGGATTTGCAAGGACTATCCTCAATACGGGGATTTGCAAGGACTGTCGTCGACCCGAGGATTTGCAAGGACTGTCGTCGATCCGAGGATTTGCAAGGACTGTCGTCGATCCGAGGATTTGCAAGGACTGTCGTCGATCCGAGGATTTGCAAGGACTGTCGTCAATCCGAGGATTTGCAAGGATTGTCGTCTATCCGAGGATTTGCAAGGACTGTCATCTATCCGAGAATTTGCAAGGACTGTCCTATCTGAGGATTTGCAAGGGTTGTCGTCTATCCGAGGATTTGCAAGGGTTGTCGTCTATCCGAGGATTTGCAAGGACTGTCCTCAATACAGGGATTCACAAGGACGGTCCTATATGCGGGGATTCACAAGGACTGTCTTCTATTCGTGGACTCACAATGACGGTTTTCTACCCGAGGATTTACAAGGACTGTTGACTCTCTGGGGATTCACAAGAATTGTCCTCTATTTGGTGATTCACAAGGACTTCCTCTATCCGGGGATTTACAAGAACGGTCCTCTATCCTGGAATTTACAATGTATGTCCTTTATTCGAGGATTTACAAGGAGTGTCTTATGGACGGGTATTCACAAGGGCTGTCCTCTAGATGGAGATATAAAAGCACTGCCCTATAATAAGGGATTCACAAGGATTATTCTCTATCCGGGATTCACAAGGAATTTCCTCTATCCGGGAATTTACAAGGCATGTACTCTATCCGGGGATTCACAAGGATTTTCCTCTATCCGGGGATTTACAAAGACTGTCCTCTATCTAGGGATTTACAAGGCCTGTCCTATGTCCTAGGATTTACAAGGACTCTCCTATTTCCGAAAATTTACAAATACTGTCATATATCCTAGGATTTACAAGGACTGTCCTCTACCTCGGGATTCACAAGGTGTGATCTCTATCCGGGAATTCACAAGGCCTATCCTCTATCTCGAGATTCACAAGCATTGTTCTCTATCTGGGGATTCACAAGCACTGTCCTCTATTTGGGGATTCACGAGGAGTGTCCTCTATCCGGGATTCACAAGGACGGTCCTTTATTTGGGAATTCACAAGAATTATCATCTATACGGGGTTTCACAAGGGCTATCCTATATACGGGGATTCCCAATAATTGTCCTTTATACGGGGATTCACAAGGGCTGTCCTCTCTACGGGGATTCAAAAGGACTGTCTTTCATCGGGGATGAATGGGGATTCACAAGGATTGTCCGTTAACCGGGGTTTCACAAGGACTGTACTCTATGACAATGAGGGATTGCCCTCCTCACCTCTATCCCTCTGAGTCACTACTCTGCTAGGAATCTCACCAGATGTCTATTATTCCTTGACATTGCCCGCCGAGCCAAGATATTATTTCTGGTAGAGGTGCGTCGGTATTCGAACCCCGCCTCCCTGCGTCTCTAGAGTGAAAAGGTGGAGTCCCATCCCACTCTATCTCTCTCTTTACACCGCCTTCTTTGTTTGTGGGCTTGGATGCGCCTTGCCAAGAACACGACAAAATTAGCTCATCTGCACTGGAATATACTCTGGTACAAATAAAGTATACAGGTCACAGCTAGCTGATGTGAGGTGAGATTTAATGTACAGATCAACATCAACCTAATAATGTATTTAGCACCGCGTATTACTGCCCGTTCGGGTAATACTCTTAAGTACTAATTACATTAGTGGATTAGGAATTGGGAAGGTTGAATTTAAAGGAAATGAACCCGAATTTGCGTGGAGGGAAAGGGGAAAACCATTTAGGGAAAACCACCCCCAGTTCACCCGACCGAGATTCGAACCTCGATCTCCCCGTCCTCGGTGGTCTAGCTCAACAACGACTGATGCGTTAGCCAACTACGCCACCGAGGCGGAACATTAACCTCCTTTTTTTACAGAGCTATAGAGGCTGGTCAACATTTGCACTCCTTTTTAACAGAGCTATAAAGGCTGGTCAACATCTGCACTCCCTTGTAACAGAGCTATAGAGGCTGGTCAACATCTGCAATCCCTTGTAACAGAGTTATAGAGCCTGGTCAACATCTGCACTCTCTTGTTACAGAGCTATAGAGGCTGGTCAACATGTGCACTCCTTTTTAACAGAGCTATAAAGGCTGGTCAACATGTGCACTCCTTTTTAACAGAGCTATAAAGGCTGGTCAACATGTGCACTCCTTTTTAACAGATATATAAAGGCTGGTCAACATGTGCACTCCTTTTTAACAGAGCTATAAAGGCTGGTAAACATCTGCAATCCCTTGTAACAGACTTATAGAGGCTGGTCAATATCTGCACTATCTTGTAACAGAACTATAAAGGCTGGTCAACATCTGCACTACCTTGTAACAGAGCTATAGAGGCAGGTCAATATCTGCATTACCTTGTAACAGAACTATAGAGGCTGGTAAACATCTGCACTACCTTGTAACAGAGCTATAGAGGCTGGTCAATATCTGCACTATCTTGTAACAGAGCTATAGAGGCTGGTCAATATCTGCACTCCCTTGTAACAGAGCTATAGAGGCTGGTCAATATCTGCACTCCCTTGTAACAGAGCTATAAAGGCTGGTCAACACCTGCACTCCCTTGTAACAGAACTAAAGAGGCTGGTCAACATCTGCACTCCCTTGTAACAGAGCTCTAGAGGCTGGTCAACACCTGCACTCCCTTATAACAGAGCTCTAGAGGCTGGTCAACCTCTGCACTCTCTTGTAACAGAGCTATAGAGGCTGGTCAACACCTGCAATCCCTTGTAACAGAACTATAGAGGCTGGTCAACACCTGCACTCCCTTGTAACAGAACTATAGAGACTGGTCAACATCTGCACTCCCTTATAACAGTGCTATAGAGGCTGGTCAACACCTGCACTCCCTTGTAACAGAGCTATAGAGGCTGGTCAACACCTGCACTCCCTTGTAACAGTGCTATAGAGGCTGGTCAACATCTGCACTCCCTTATAACAGAGCTATAGAGGCTGGTCAACACCTGCACTCCCTTGTAACAGAACTATAGAGGCTGGTCAACACCTGCACTCCCTTGTAACAGAGCTATAGAGGCTGGTCAACACCTGCACTCCCTTGTAACAGAACTAAAGAGGCTGGTCAACACCTGCACTCCCTTGTAACAGAGCTTTAGAGGCTGGTCAACATCTGTACTCCCTTATAACAGAGCTATAGAGGCTGGTTAACATCTGCACTCCCTTATAACAGAGCTATAGAGGGTGGTCACCATCTGCACTCCCTTATAACAGAGCTATAGTGGCTGGTCAACATCTGCACTCCCTTATAAAAGAGCTATAGAGGCTGGTCAACACCTGCACTCCCTTTTAAAAGAGATATAGAGACTGGTCAACATCTGCATTCCCTTATAAAAGAGCTATAGAGACTGGTCAACATCTGCACTCCCTTATAACAGAGCTATAGAGGCTGGTCAACACCTGCACTCCCTTATAACAGAGCTATAGAGGCGGGTCAACACCTGCACTCCCTTGTAACAGAACTATAGAGGCTGGTCAACACCTGCAATCCCATGTAACAGAGCTATAGAGGCTGGTCAACACCTGCACTCCCTTATAACAGTGCTATAGAGGCTGGTCAACATCAGCACTCCCTTATAATCAACACCTGCACTCCCTTGTAACAGAGCTATAGAGGCTGGTCAACACCTGCACTCCCTTGTAACAGAGCTATAGAGGCTGGTCAATACCTGCACTCCCTTGTAACAGAACTATAAAGGCTGTTCAATCTCCCAACAATCTCCTCACAAATTATTCTGACAAACTTGATTAAGGTTAAGTTCCTTTGTACAGTTTTGTACCGCAGCCCACCTCCCATACTAACGGTGATCTCTCACATACATGTTAATATCTTTTTTTAATGCGTCCTAGGTATTTGATCGATGACTTAGAATTATAAATTCAAATCACTTGAAAGTTGCTATTAAACGAAAAACTTTGTAATTGGCCGCCCTATTTAAACGGATAACCAGATTGAAAAACCATGTACACACAGTTTACCCTGAAAGATAGTAGTCTTACCTTGATAGATATCACTATGACTCTCTCTTATAAGCTATACCATAGTGGAACCAAGCAAGGTAGTAGTCTTACGTGATGGATATCACTATGACTCTCTCTTATAAGCTATACCATAGTGGAATAATGCATAGTAGACTTGCTACCTTACAGATAAACGAAGGGTACATACAGTAGCCCCATGGCTTCTTTGGTGCTGACTGACAGCTCACGGCTTTGAAAAGCTACCAGACCAAATGATGTATCCCTACGCCGAACCATATGATCTGCAAAAACATGTGTTGAGCAGCTGTCACTTCTGACAGTCAAAATTTAGGTATATACCTAAATGTTGACTGTCAGAAGTCTGCTGTGAACTGTCAGTCAGCACCAAAGAAGCCATGGGGCTACTGTACATCGTTCGAACTAGGTTTAAAAAAAAGGCCCTGTCAAATTTCGTTAAAATTGGTCCACGCATTTTATAGTTATCTCTTAACAAAGATACAGAAAGACAAAATGCCAAATGGCCAAGTAAAAACCTAACCGCGCTTCGCTCGGTCAACTGACTACGTAATGTATATGCAGAGTCGTGGAAACTAGGAGAACCCAACTTACATTTCATTGTAATTGTACCATGAGCTCACTTAATCTAACTTTTATTTTTGTAATGACACGTTACTTTCTCAGCTCTAATCGAGTAATCTGCATTCTGTTAAACCCAGGGATTAAAAGTCTAAATGGAACAGTGGCCAGGCCACGTATTTAATGAAATGTCGTTTCGCCTGATCCTAGGCAACCACCGCTACACCAACAGTTGGAGGAAGGGGGAATTCACCGTTTACTAATATTTAAGTTGGTTAGAAAAAAATTGTTTCCTTGCATTGAATGAGATATTATTTTATTAAAGTCAAATAAGTGTAGTAAAATGGGGCACATGAAATGTCATTTTGACAGTATGGTCAGATGTCTCAACAAATGCTGGGATTGGGTGCTGGGTTTAAAGACGTGAGTGGAAAATTGTACGTTTTGAAAAGTTCCCCCTATTATTATTTTTTTAGGAAAATTTTCTGATTTGGAAGATTTTCATTATTATTTTGGTTTTTGGAAAGCTATAAATTTCCCCCACTTTCTTTAATTTCTGCCGAAGACGTTAACACCAGAAACATCAGATATGTTAATATAACAGGGATTACAGTTCTCTTCACTCACTCATGTATCTACTACAGCGCTCGGTGGTTGAAAGTGTCACTAACATTGGGTCATAAACGTTAAAGAATACCTCTCCCTTTAGTACTCAATTAGAAGAAAATCAGCCGGCCTTTTGTTCTAGTAGTCAACATTCGTGTCAATAATCTAGATGTCCCGGGTTCGATTTCCGGTGGTACCTAGGCAATTTTCCCGAGGGGGAATTATTCCTATGGTCAACATGCTCTAGTTAGTTAGACTTAAGTTAGGTTTAAGATTTTTACTGAAACAACATAATCATCATCATCACACCATATAATCGGGGTGAAGTAACGGCATCTATATGGTAGGCCAAACTCAGATTTATATCCGCCACTGTCACTAGAAGACCAGGAATGTCAAGCCGACAAGCTCTGGTGGCATACGATAAAAAAAGTAGAAATCGATTAAAAAATAACGTAATGGTTGGCTCAAGTATTTAATGATAACTTTGCCCGTTTCTCGGCCATATCTCTTTCTACCACTCATCTACCGAACACCTGTATGTACTGTATATATGTAACAGGCTCTCGGCCATATCTCTTTCTACCACTCATCTCTCGAACACCTGTATGTACTGTATATATGTAACAGGCTCTCGGCCATATCTCTTTCCACCACTCATCTCTCGAACACCTGTATGTACTGTATATATGTAACAGGCTCCAAGTGTCTTCCCCATTCACATTCTCTCCCTACTTAGTAAATTTCAAACACCACTGCGGAAATTTTTATATCTAGCTGAGTATTAGCTTAAACCAAGGAGGGCTATATCCCCTACTAGTTGTGTGACGTCATTTACCGCCCCTTGTGTGACGCTCTTCTGTTGACTCGCATTCACAGACATTTGGATACGACGTGGGTTTTATTAATTGTCTCGTTTTACAATTCCCTGACAAAAATAGCTGCTGGGTTGTAATGTGGGTGATATTTGTACGTTGCTCCAGATGACTCTCTTCTTGTAAGAGAGAGAGGGAGAATGTTATGTAAGGAGCCTCTCACCGCCAAATTGAGGGGAGGCCAAGTTTCAAAAACGGTGTGCTAAGAGCAATACTGGGGCCCGCTCCTAGATGAATGGTCGGCGACATTTCTAAGGTATGGCCTAATCAGTCGGATACACCAAATATTTTGCCCTCAAAAATGAACATCACTAAAATAAAGATAAAGTTACCTGACCTAGGATTGAGCCGAATTTATCTTCATAATAACAAAACCCATGTTCCACTTTGATCACTGTTCTCATTTGATAAAACAGTTGACTTAGTTGTTCAACATGTCAAACGGATTGTCACGTCAAGCATTCCTAAACCGCTAGATAAGTTCGGACATGACAAATGACAAATGAAATTCTGTAATTAATTAACTCGGAATACGTTACATAATAACTTGTTCTATTAAATATTACAAAACAACCCGTTGTTTAGGTTAAAAAGTAGGGAAAAAAAGTTCTCCAAAAACAGCAGAGTGTTTCATTAGTAACAGTTCTATGAACTACTCTCAGCTCCACCATCTGTCTATTGTACAAATAGAGAGCTCTATGAACTACTCTCATCTCCACCATCTGTCTATTGTACAAATAGAGAGTTCTATGAACTCTCTATTGTACAAATAGAGAGTTCTATGAACTACTCTCAGCTCCACCATCTGTCTATTGTACAAATAGAGAGCTCTATGAACTACTCTCAGCTCCACCATCTGTCTATTGTACAAATAGAGAGTTCTATGAACTACTCTCAGCTCCACCATCTGTCTATTGTACAAATAGAGAGCTCTATGAACTACTCTCAGCTCCACCATCTGTCTATTGTACAAATAGAGAGTTCTATGAACTACTCTCAGCTCCACCATATGTCTATTGTACAAATAGAGAGCTCTATGAACTACTCTCAGCTCCACCATAATGTCTATTGTACAAATAGAGAATTATATATTATTACTCGCAGCTCACAAAACCTGAAGAGGGAAAAACAGATTATTTCCTACAAAGGATAACAGAATACAATGTTTGTAGTTTTTATACCCGCCCGATTCATCCTTGTATTTATGGATGGTAAAATGACCCTGTTTACTCCCCAATTTTGTAGTTGTCCCGTAAGTCCCTAATTTTCCCAGCTGGCACAGCATTTAGCCCTAAACGGTTCTTGATGGAGAAATGATCTGACAGCTAATCAACATCTTCCCGTCACATCCTCGGGTCAACCAACTCCTCATCTGGACCAAAATAAATAATGGAGAAATCTTTTCCCTCGCCAAATGGGCGTCATCTGCCCGTCGTCGCCCATTACCCAACAATTGCAATAAATCTAACTGCGACCCAGATTCCTGTCCGCGTGCGATGATCGTCAACTGTTTATTGATGTCTCGTAACGCCACCAGAGTGTGGGCGGGGGTTCCGGGTCACTGGTACTTTAGGGGAAGAGTGATACCACTTTGTTGATTGGTTGATTAATTGATTTTTTTTAGCACCGCGTCTTACTACCTGTTCAGGCTATGGTTGATTGTTGATTTATTGTTTGTTGGTTGATTGACTGGTTTGTTATTTGTTGGCTGGTTGATTGGTTGGCTAGTTGTTTATTGATTGATTTGCTGTTAGTTGTTTGTTTGATACTCACAGACTATATCATGTCAGCCTGACTTGAGCTACTCCATCATTAGTTATTATTTTTAGCACCGCGTTTTACTACCTGTTCAGGCTATACGCATATGTTCTCAATTCGATAGTGAGTTATGGATGAGGAAGGTTGAATTTAGAGGAAGTTTACCCGCATTTGCGTGGATATAGAGTGGAAAACCACCCTCAATACACTCGACCAGTATTCTAACCCCGATCTCTCTGTCGTTGGCAGTCTTGTTTATTGCGCCAGTGTTTTTGCAGTTTTTATGGCAAAACTTTTTTTTTTTACTTTTGCCAAAATAAATCAAATATTTCTCCACTAAAAATGTGGAGTTTAATTTTCTTCACACGGTGACATAAACAATTGTTGAATATTCATCATGAGCATGGCGGCATCAGATGACAAACTTTTTAAATGGAGAGGAAACATTGTCATTAAATTACAGGGATAGATATTCAAGAAATTTTGAGGTCACCATGTGAAGAAAATTAAATTCTATGTTTGTACTGGAGCAATATTTATTTATTTTGGCAAAAAAAGTTTTTCCATAAAAACGGCAAAGACACTGGCTTTTTATCGCATCCCAGCGCCTAGTTTCATCAGTTCATTTTGGCTTCTTATGACATGGAATTAAAAATGATGTCAAATGACACATCAACTCACGACCTGATATTGCGTCTGATCTTAACATATCTGCCTGACCAAATCGTATCGTGTGTAGCCGGCTTTACCTTTAGCCACGTCACAAGTGCTGGTTCAACCTGTCCTCACAAAATCCTCACCACACAGTTGGTCATCACGCTACGGAGTTTAATGTCCGTCTCATCTAAATACTCGACTTGTCAATGCGGGGCACTTAAGCTATTTAATGAACACGGGTGGGGG
>CABFWO010006063.1:28667-39116 GCA_902155825.1 Timema genevievae
CACCGGACAAACACCTGTATGACGAGACAGTCCACCTTCCAGCTAGGTGGATTCACCGGACAAACACCTGTATGACGAGACAGTCCACCTTCCAGCTAGGTGGATTCACCGGACAAACACCTGTATGACGAGACAGTCCACCTTCCAGCTAGGTGGATTCACCGGACAAACACCTGTATGACGAGACAGTCCACCTTCCAGCTAGGTGGATTCACCGGACAAACACCTGTATGACGAGACAGTCCACCTTCCAGCTAGGTGGATTCACCGGACAAACACCTGTATGACGAGACAGTCCACCTTCCAGCTAGGTGGATTCACCGGACAAACACCTGTATGACGAGACAGTCCACCTTCCAGCTAGGTGGATTCACCGGACAAACACCTGTATGACGAGACAGTCCACCTTCCAGCTAGGTGGATTCACCGGACAAACACCTGTATGACGAGACAGTCCACCTTCCAGCTAGGTGGATTCACCGGACAAACACCTGTATGACGAGACAGTCCACCTTCCAGCTAGGTGGATTCACCGGACAAACACCTGTATGACGAGACAGTCCACCTTCCAGCTAGGTGGATTCACCGGACAAACACCTGTATGACGAGACAGTCCACCTTCCAGCTAGGTGGATTCACCGGACAAACACCTGTATGACGAGACAGTCCACCTTCCAGCTAGGTGGATTCACCGGACAAACACCTGTATGACGAGACAGTCCACCTTCCAGCTAGGTGGATTCACCGGACAAACACCTGTATGACGAGACAGTCCACCTTCCAGCTAGGTGGACTCACCGGACAAACACACCTGTAACGAGACAATCCACCTTCCATCTAGAAGGACCCACCATACTACCACATTCGACCCACCGATTGCGCACAAGCTCGGTCACCTCTAGTTCCCGCCGCTGGCTTCAGATGGCGCCAGTGTTGCAAGCGGTGGCCCGGGGTAAGTCTTGTCGCTGCTTCAGTCGAGCGCGGACTGCTCTTATCCAAAGTCCTAGGGTTCTACTACTGTTTCTGTAGCTCCCGCTAGTTCCCATGGCGGGGCGACTGGGCTGCCGCCGGGCCGGGTCTCACTTTGAACCCCGGCCGAGGCAAGCTCAATAAACACAACAAACGTTTCCGAGTGTGACAATCCCGTCCTGGTTGACAGGAAGTGTTGTGATAGTGTCAGCTATATTCGTGTGCTTGTTGTCGAGTGGAGTCGAACCCGGGACAAAAACAATCATGCAACATTGCGGCATCTGCTCAGTGCTGGCGGATTTGTTTCGTAGGATAATGTGTATCGGAGGCAGTAGGAGAGGTAGTGATGAGTCTTACTACCAGGAGCTGGAGGAGGAGGATGTAAGTAGCTTAGCAATACTACCAGGAGGATGATGAAATTAACTAAGCAAAATACTACCAGGAGGAGGATGAAATTAACTTAGCAAAATACTACCAGGAGGGGGAGGTAAGTAACTCTGCAATACTACCAGGAGGATATAAGTAGCTTAGCAATACTACAAGGAGGATTATGAAATTAACTTAGGAATACTACCAGGATGAGGATATAAGTAGCTTAGCAATACTACCAGGAAGAGGATGAAATTAACCTAGCAATACTACCAGGAGGAGGATATAAGTAGCTTAGCAATACTACCAGGAGGAGGATATAAGTAGCTTATCAATACTACCAGGAGGAGGATGAAATTAACTTAGTAATACTACCAGGAGGAGGATGTAAGTAGCTTAGCAATGCTACCAGGAGCAGGATGAACTTAACTTTGTAATACTACCAGGAGGAGGATATAAGTAGCTTATCAATACTACCAGGAGGAGGATATAAGTAGCTTTGCAATACTACCAGGAGGATGTCAGTAGCTTAGCAATGCTACCAGGAGCAGGATGAAATTAACTTAGTAATACTACCAGGAGGAGGATATAAGTAGCTTATCAATACTACCAGGAGGAGGATGTAAGTAGCTTTGCAATACTACCAGGAGGATTATGAAATTAACTTAGTAATACTACCAGGAGGAGGAGATAATTAGCTTAGCAATACTACCAGGAGGAGGATGTAAATAGCTTTGCAATACTACCAGGAGGATTATGAAATTAACTTAGTAATACTACCAGGAGGATGAGATAATTAGCTTAGCAATACTACCAGGAGGAGTATGTAAGTATCTTTGCAATACTACCAGGAGGATTATGAAATTAACTTAGTAATACTACCAGGAGGAGGAGATAATTAGCTTAGCAATACTACCAGGAGGAGTATGTAAGTATCTTTGCAATACTACCAGGAGGATTATGAAATTAACTTAGTAATACTACCAGGAGGAATGTAAGTAGCTTTGCAATACTACCAGGAGGATTATGAAATTAACTTAGTAATACTACCAGGAGGAGGAGATAATTAGCTTAGCAATGCTACCAGGAGCAGGATGTAGGTAGCTTAGCACTACTACTAGTAGGAGGATGTAAGTAGTAAAGTATTACTATCAAGAGGATTAAGTAACTTAGCACTACTACCAAGAGGATGATGTAAATAACTGTTACACCAGAAGGAGGATGTAAGTAACGAGTCATTACAGCAGGAGGATAATAGTAAACAGTCTGACCACTCAACCCGGGAACATCAAATAAAGGAATTTAATTTAATTTTTAGTATCCTGACAGTCTTAGTAGCTGTTGACGAGCTCAATAAGGATAAAATACAAATGGTAACGCAGCGGAACTAAAAGATTTTGTTAAATCTCGTAGCTATAATACACTACATAACACCAAGATACACCAAACTCTGTTTGATACACACCGCCGTGACTTCTAGTCAACCCGTTTAACACGGGTGTTTGGTGGGTAGTTTGAGCTAACCCTGACTCTAGTTAATAAATGTGTCTCCTAGAGCCCCTAATCCATATCTTTCTCTTGGCTCGCTCTAGTGGCAGTTTATTATATCAGCAGATCAAACTCTTGTTTGGTGGACTAGCTTTCAGGGGTAACTACACCACGTGGTCTCCATGGTAGCACCAGGTATTGACCTAACAACAAGACCTGCTCCAAACACTGACATATCTCCATTTTCTTCTTCTTCTTGCACTCCCTCCAGTTGCCCTTTCTGGTCTCTATATCTCGGCTAGACTGGGCTTCATATTCCAGCCAAACAGGGATCTATATCTCAGTTAGACAGTGCTCTATATCTTAGACAAGCTTCCAAACACTCCACATGTTAGTGTTTTCATGTTCACACTCAACTAATATAAATCCCTGCACATAGTGGTTGTTGAACCCATACACGACACACGAGCTCCAGAGAGGTATACATCAGGGATGGCGAAATTTTACCGACCAGTGCTCAACTTAAGGACTATAGTTGAGTTTTCAACTAGTCTAGTATGCCACTGTTTATCTATATTTTTAATTATTATCTACCCGCTTAAATGGCTGCAAAGTATAAGGCGTCATTCTCGCAATAGACTGGACTATCGATGACAGGGAGATCCTTGTTAGACTCCCGGTTGTATGTACTGAACAGGTTTTTTCATAAATGTTTTTTCACTTTCCCTCCACACACATGCGGGTACATTTCCTTTAAATTCAACCTTACTCGTCCATAAAACTTAAGCATAATTAGTACTTAGGGGTATAACCTGAACGGGTAGTAAGACGTGGTGCTAAAAATAAATAATCAAATAATCAGTATTTAAAAAATCAAAATTTGTTGAAAATGGTGAAATGTAATAAACTCAAATAAATTGTAAATATGTTAATAATGCCTACATTTTAAAGAAGAAAAATTGATTAAAATGTCAAAGTCGGTGTCTTAAAACAATATTAATTTCATTAACATAAAGTAAAAACTGCTATTTATATTATTTTTAATTTTACTATTGGCAGCATAAAGCCAAAGCCCTCCTGAGTCGAAGGTGGCTGCGTTCGTTATCTGATAGCTCATGATCATAATTGATCGCCCATATGATAGCTCAGTAGTCATAGCATTGGCGTACTATGCCAAAGGTCCCGGGTTCGATTTCCGTGTCTAGGTATAATTTAAAAAATATGATATTTAGACGTGGCTATAACCGTACATAGCAACTATAATAGCCGGGCTATTTAATTTATCAATATATTTATGTTCAGTTCATGATTTGTTGTCTTCATCAGAACACAAGATGCACTTAAGTGCGAGCCGTAACGATTTCTAACCGTTGACTTCACAAAGTTCATTGTGACATGACATTGAATGACATGGCTGTCGAAATATTATTTACTTTAAAAAAAAATTATACTACGTTGGGAAAAGTTTTATCTTTTTTTAATGGCGGCGTGCCAACCAAATCGTGTTGGCGTGCCATAGTATTGCTATTCCTATTGGTAGGCCTATAGGTAGACAATAGAGATTGTCACCTTTCAAAATGTCACAATTTGACACTTCATAAACCAAGTAGTGTAAGTCAGTAAATTCTTATTTTACATATGAGGGTAGTTTGCTGGTTATAATCTAATTTATTCATTTATTTAATTTTCATCCATCCCGACATCTAGAGGGTAGTTCGGGACCTAAATTTACTCACATATTTTTGTCTCCATCGTCTATTATACCATATCCAATTTTTAAACAATAATTAAATTATGTAATTTGCACATAATCTAACTGTCCTTATAATCCTACTATATAGTTTTTGTCCTACTAGTTGGTCCGCCCCGGGTAGTTTATCTAGTAAATATTCATCGATTTATTTATTTAATGAAAATACCTGTCATTCAATAATCAGACTAATTACTTAAATCTTTTGGCCACTGAAAAATTAATGACCAATGAATTGAAATATAAATGTAAGTCAAAGTGACTCAATCTATTGACTTACACCACTTTGCTTCTCAACAGTCCAATTATATCTTTAGCAAGTTCACACTTTTACTCGCAAACCCTGGGCGGCACTGATTAAAAAAAAAGCTGGAGATAAATTTACGCTAATGGCTTTTTTTTTTCCATTTGCATCGTCTAAAATAGAGTTTTTGGAAGCAATTGAGATAGATTGTATTTTTGGCATGCTTCCAGAGACGCCCGATGTTGATCGAAAACGAAAGTTCTCTCCAATTTCATACGATTCGTAAAATTCCCTTCTACATATTCCTTGTATTCCCAATTTTTCTTTATAAAACAGGAAAGGAAAATATTTGACCTAACGGAAGATCGAACCAAGTGTGCATGTCTTAACGGCGTTGCCTACTTGGTGATTTCGAAGCTATTTTGCGAGGCGGGTTTAATTTTAACTTGACGCACCTAAGCACTCTAAGTACTATCACACTTAGACGCCAGTATATGAAAGAGAGGGAAGAAAATGAGTAGTTCACGCTGCGAAACCTCTTGTATGTGTTATTTACACTTCCCCTCTTCCTCTGACGGGAATACACAGTACACGCTCACTCTACTATCTGCGTGTGAACAGAATTTACCAGCTTTTTAAAATGAACCTTTTCCTTGTTTCCTATTCTAAACAGACTGACAGACGGATTGTTTTAAACCACATTCCGGCAGGAAGATTCCTACAGGACATAAACCAAATATACTGTGTTGTAGACGATTTAATTAAAATAAGTTAGCAAAAACTACTTCAAGATTTTTTTAAAAATTGACAATGGAGGACTATTTTTAGAATTATTTAAGAATTTATGACCCGCTTCAATGGCCGCATGGTCTGAGGTGCTACTCTCGCAATATAATAGACTGACTATGACGGGGAGATCGTGGTTCGAGCCCGGTCGGCTGTACAGAGGGTGGATTTCCCTAAATGGTTCCCCACTCTACGCAATTGCGGATACACTTCCTGTAAGTTCAACCTAACTTATCCCTAAGCCATGTCTAGATGTCAGATAAGGTCCCTCTTATGTAAATTGGACTGTATTTTTGAATTATTATCAGTGTTTGGGCATTTCTAAAAGGCTCCACTTGAAATAATAGCGCCGTGAGATAGACTACTTGTGATCCAGTTGTGCAATGCGGGGTTTATCTAGTCAAATACAGGGGCACTGTCCCAGAGGTTGGACAATGTATGTCATATCGTCCTACCTTCGAGACGTGCGGGCTGAACGCTACACAGGAGGAGAGGGACAAGCACTGATGCCCATGATAGACCAACATCTCGGTTTGGTTTGCTCCCCCGCGCATTAAATCAAGTGGTTTTTAAAAAAAATCTCATTCATGGCCCCAAATTACCCCGGATGGATATTTCTCATACATTACATATCTCAGGTAAGAATTAATATAAAGACTCCCACTTGTTTCTTGTCCGACAGCAATAGTGCAGAGGGCTGTTCCTTATAACGCTACTGGCCTACATCATTATGATATCACTCATCACACAATATAGCAGCATCACACAGGATCACCCAGCTATAACATATTGAGCCGCTTGTCCGTTTGGGGCTCCTCCGTGGCTGAGTGGTCAGGGAGGCTGACTAAAAGAATTTAGTGTTGCTTACACTGGAGGGTGTAGTGTTTTAGGTTAAGTTGAGACCCGGGTGGAATGTGATATCCTATATCGCTGATGGAATATATTAGCGCCATACCGTAATACTCTCGGCTATTGTAAGAGAAACAAATTGTCCTAGTATTATTTATTACTGTGTTTTTCCTAGTATTTTGTTCTAGAGTTGGCCGCGGCTCCCAGAACTGGGAACTAGGGATATTCAAAACAAACAAAATGTTAGATACATACAAAAACGTAACATTAAATTACGAAGCGAGAACTTTTCCCCGTGCATTTTGTTTAAAATTTATAAAAACAATGCGTTATCCCATTTCAATATTTATATGCGCACCAAAAATATTAGGGCTTTTTGGTTTTCTGTGCGCTGTAAATATATTTTGAGAAATACTCCTATATTAATGTTTATTTACGCATTAGAATGGTATTCAAATAACGTCAGTAGAAGTGTGTGTTATATATGAGCCTGTAAGCTCGGGCACACACAGAACATGTTGATGTTACGTTTGTTTAACGCAAGAGATGCAGCGAGCGTCGTCCAAAAACTAGGTCAAACAAACACAAGAGAATGTGAGCCACTTTCAAGAATGGTTCAGTTTATTTAGCGAGACTGCGATAATACTCCTCTCTGAGAGATAGCTCTCTACTCGGGTCCACTGTCACAGTGACCCGGTACAGATCACACCCTCAGGTCCACTGTCACAGTGACCCGGTACAGGTCACACCCTCAGGTCCACTGTCAGAATGACCCGGTACAGATCACACTCTCAGGTACACTGTCAGAATGACCCGGTACAGATCACACTCTCAGGTCCACTGTCAGAATGACCCGGTACAGATCACACCTTCAGGTCCACTGTCACAGTGACCCGGTACAGATCACACCCTCAGGTCCACTGTCAGAATGACCCGGTACAGATCACACTCTCAGGTCCACTGTCAGAATGACCCGGTACAGATCACACTCTCAGGTCCACTGTCAGAATGACCCGGTACAGATCACACCCTCAGGTCCACTGTCACAATGACCCGGTACAGATCACACCCTCAGGTCCACTGTCACAATGACCCGGTACAGATCACACCCTCAGGTCCACTGTCATAATGACCCGGTACAGATCACACCCTCAGGTCCACTATCAGAATGACCCGGTACAGATCACACCCTCAGGTTCACTGTCACAGTGACCCGGTACAGATCACACCCTCAGGTCCACTGTCACAATGACCCGATGTGTAATATTCCTTGGCCATGTCTGTACGTAGTAGGAGTGTGTGAGGCGTGTAGTATGTGAGGGGGGCCACATCTTGTATTGATCTAGCCAGACCCTACTAAGGGGGGGTGGCGTGCCTCACTGGTTCCCTCTTGATCGTATCTGCCCCCGCTGCTGCTAGCCCTCCCTAGCTCCCATCACCAGTTCAACTACAGTAGAGTAATCTACCCTCGATACGCTTACCTCCACTTTTACCCCTTCAATGAATTAATTGTTTTGCTTTTTGAAGATTCAGCGTTAAACGTTTGAATACATCTCAGGACTTGTAACGACAATCTAACTAACCAGCGAACGTAAGTCTTTGTGATTCAAACGGATATAGATTGAATGATAGACCCTAGGTCACAGACAAATAATATACCCAGACACTAAGCCTCCAGGTTAAAACGGTTGCACTCCTTTTGCCAGCTTGAGTCCTTCAACACTAGGATCGCTACGTTCAATCCTATTATCATCCAACAGTGACACTAGTGAAGCCTAGTGTTGAAGGACTCAAGCTGGCAAAAAGAGCGCAGTGAAAACCCCCGTAAGGTTGAGTCTGTTTCTATTATTTGTCTGTGCCTTAGGTGTACCATTTAGCTTGACTGTTCTCTACTGTTCTTGTGAACAGGATCTTTGATAGTTCTATACTGCTCTCGTAAACAGGATCTTTGATAGTTCTCTACTGTTCTTGTGAACAGGATCTTTGATAGTTCTATACTGCTCTCGTGAACAGGATCTTTGATAGTTCTATACTGTTCTTGTGAACAGGATCTTTGATAGTTCTATACTGTTCTTGTGAACAGGATCTTTGATAGTTCTATACTGTTCTTGTGAACAGGATCTTTGATAGTTCTCTACTGTTCTTGTGAACAGGATCTTTGATAGTTCTCTACTGTTCTTGTGAACAGGATCTTTGATAGTTCTAATACTGTTCTTGTGAACAGGATATTTGATAGTTCTATACTGTTCTTGTGAACAGGATCTTTGATAGTTCCATACTGCTCTTTTGAACATGATATTTAATGTTCTATACTGCTCTTTTGAACGTGATATTTAATGTTCTATACTGCTACATTATATTTAATAGTTCTTTACTGCTCTTGGAAACAGGATATTTGATAGCAATTGCGTTACCAACTTCGCTATAGTTTAATTTTAATCTAGTATTCGTCCGCAGCGTGGTTCAGCTGGTAGAACAGCCGCTACCGGGCTGAGGGTCCTGGGCTTTTCTTCCGGTGAGGCTGAAGAAATGGCGCACCGTATAAAAATGTGTTTGTCCCCCCACTTTCTTCGTGATAAGCGAACCTTCAGAGGTTTAGTCGTTATGTTTGGCCTAAATATGCCGTTAATAGCCTCTGGGTCTAGATGAGCTCAAACAATTTTTAAAGAACTACCCCTGCATTCGTCGCTCTCTCCGGGGTGAGGGGGTGTTCTGAGGGTAGGAGTGACGTCATTAGCCGGCAGCCATTCAACCCGGCTGGTGGCGAGCCAACTTCCGTGCCACGTGGATCTATGACGTCATGACGAGGTCAGAAGTGGGCGTGGCTGGGCTGGTGTTCCCCTGCATTACGTTCTTGGAGCATTTCTTTTGAAACGCACACACGAGAGTACAATATTTTACTGTTTGTGAAAATGACATCGTACCGGTCTTTCGAGAAGAAGATATCGGCGTGATCCAATAACCCGCAAAGGCAGTCGTGTCAAGCTCGCAGCCCGGCCTGTGATTACTCTCTCTCTCTCTCTCTAACACCACGTATGTTCAGGATATACGCATATGTTTTAATTACGCTAGTGAGTTGGAGATGGGGGAAAGTTGAATTAGAGGAATTGAACACACAGTTAAAAAGGCACTTAGGAAAAACCACCCTCAATACACCCGACCGGGTTTCGAACCCCGATCTCCCTGTCATCGGTAGTTCAGTCTAACACGAGAGTGACGCCTCGGACCATGTGGCCACCGGAGCAGGTCTGTCCCTCCACTCTCCTCCCATTCGGGCGCACTTCCTCTAAATTCAATCTTCCTTATCCCTAACACACATTAGTGTAATTAGTTCACAGGTAACCCGAACGGTTGTGAGACGCGACGACCAAAAAAATAAAAACTTTCTTTAAAAAAACTTTTTTTTTTTGTTATTTCATTTGGATTGAAACCTTTTGTTTTACATTCCACATAATTTTAACTATAGTTAAAACCATTATACGTGGTCAATTTATAATATTTTATTAAAATATAAAACTATGTCACTAAAATTAATATTGAAAATAGCGCTCTAGTGGTGAAACCCCCGGTTAATCAGGATTGAACTGTAAACACACTCCCCACCATTCGGAATTCCCAACGTTATTCTCTATATTTAGCTTAGAGAGGGCGCAACACTTAAAAGTGATTTAATCCACTGAAATCCCCAGTTCATCTATCTAGTTCAATAATTCGCGAACTACTTCTTGTAGTTCAGTCGTTCGCGACCGATAGAAAATGAACACGGCCTGTAATTCAGTCATTCGCGACCGCCCTACATCTGTCAGTTTAGTCCTGCACCAGTTCGCGAACTACCGCGTGTGAGTGAGTTATGATTTCCCCCTCACATCACTAGTTACATAGTAAAGGGCTGCTGTCTGGGGAACGGTTTTATTATCATTATTATTAGCACCGCGTCTTACTACCCGTTCGGGTTATACGCACTTACGCTAATGTGTAATGGTAGGGTGATTGT